>JBBYHM010185083.1:0-33767 GCA_038381775.1 Adansonia rubrostipa
TATCAAAGAATCCGAAGAACAACTGAAAAATGAGTTGATCAAGGAGCAGCAATAAATTGGCTAACAAAATGAACAACGTCAGCAATATAGGTTGAGTCACCGTGAGATAGACTAAATTCCAAAAAGTTGGTGATATGATGTAGGATCAATGAGCAAGTTATCATCCATTGGAGTAAGTTTGACATTAGGTTCCAATGGTGTAGAGACAATTTTATTGTTAGTAATGCTAACTCTAGAAAGTAAATTGGAAGCATAATGGACCTATAATAGCCATCAGAAACAAAAGACACATCAAGCCTAAAAGATAACTGAAGGAACTAAGATCCTTCATTTCAAACTGCTTATGAAGAAACTCTTTTAATTCAGCAATGTAACACTGGCTATCATCGGTGATAATCATATCGTCTGTATAGAGTAGGAGTAGAACAATGCCATGGTTCGCAAGCCAAACGAATAATGCTGAGTTATGAGGATTAAAAGTAAAACCAAGTTTAGAAATAGTCGAACTGAATTTTGCAAACCAAGCTTTGGGTGCCTGTTTCAAACCACATAAAGCCTTTCAAAGCTGACGGACTGTGTGAGAAGGATGAGAATAATCAGGTGGGGGTAACGTATATACTTCTTCCTATAATTCACCATTAACTAAAGCATTTTTAACATCCATCTGAAGAAATTTCCAACGTTTAACAGCAACAATAGCTAATAAGCTAGCAGAGATTTTATCCAAGCCACTAGAGCTAAGGTTTCTTCATAATCTATCCCATAATCTTGAGTATAACCTTTGGCTACAAGATAGGATTTATAACATTCAATGAAGCCACTAGAACGAGTCTTATTTTGGATACCCATTTGCAACTAATAATAGTTTTGCCTGGAGGGAGATAAACCTAATCCCAAGTATGAGTTTTCTTAAGAGCCTAAATTCTTTAGCTATAGCTTACTGCCAGTGAGGGTCAGTACCAGCCTCACGATAAGATTAAGGTTCATTCAAGTTAACAATAGTAGAGAAAAATGATAATCATTAAGATGATGAGGACTTTCTATTTCCTGGGTAAAATGACAAGGAACAAGTATAGTCTCAATAATCGAATCAGATTCGTTAGTAATAGGAGCAGGAGATTAATTTGGCTTATCAGGTTTAGCTGTTCGTGAACCGGGAAATAACTCAACAGACGAATCGGTAAAGAACTGAGAGCAAGTGGAAAAGGAAGAATGAAACTTTGACAAAGAGAGAACATAGTATCTTCCTAGAAAATGACATGCAAAGAAATTTGTAATTTATTAGAGATAGGCTCCCAACGATGATAACCCTATGTTTAATCCCATAACTAAGAAAACAATAAAGATAAGTATATGGTTTTAAGTTATTTTATTTATGTAGTTGAAATGGAACAAAATAGGTAGATCCAAAAGGTTGAAAAGTAGAGTAATCAAGAACTTTACCAAATAGATATTCAAAAGGAGAGATATTATGAAAAATTGGAGATGGAGTATGATTTATTATACAAACAGCTATTAAGGCAGCTTCCCCCCAAAATTTTCAAGACACTTGGCAGAAAGAAAAAGAGCACGAACTAAACAAAGGATGTGACAATGTTTACATTATGCTCTACCATTTTGCTGAAAAGTACGAGGGCTAGACTATTGAACCAAGGTACCCTTTTGATCAAGGAACTAAAGAAAAGAAGTTTCTCTATACTCCATTTCATTATCAGTTCGAAATATTTTAACAATATAGGAGAACTGGTTTTTAATCATGGTGGCATATTTAATATATATATATATATATATCGTATAATTTAGATAGATGTTTAATGAAATAAATATTATGTAAAACAAGAATAATAATTAATGAATATAATTAAATATTGATAACTATTTACTGATTAAAGTGAAAAATGACCTCAAATATCTGAATGGACATGATCAAAATGAGACCTAGAAATGAAAAAAAAAAAAGAAGCTATTATTAAAAGATTAAGCTAGTTGTTTAACAAGTTGATAATGTAAACACTGAAAAGACATAAATTTCGTGAATCCAAATGAACCATGAAAGATTAGGAGATATAATTTACTCGTTGAAGCATGACCAAGACGGAGATGCCACTTGTATAAGGAAGAGTCAGTTGTGGCAGTAGAGACTTGTTTGATAAGAAAATGAAGAGAAACACTCTCAAATAATCTTTCCACTTACGACTCATCTTAAGGATTTTCCCTGTTTGTGGTGTTAGTGCAAGCCTGCAAGCCAATCGCTTTAGCTGGTAAGATAATATTATTTAGTGATTTCATGTAAACGGATATTAGATTTTATTAAAGTTAATGAGGTATTTCTTTATTCATAAGATGTTATTTGAAAATTTTGATGAATATCTTATGATGATAAAGCCTAACTTATTGGCCTTGCAAAGGTACTATAATGAGTTACAATATGAGATCCTTTTGCATCAAAGGCATGCTTCTAAAAAGGTTCCTGGTCATTGTATTATCAAGATGAGGCATTGACAATGCATAAAGACTAGCATATGTTAAGCCTCCACGAAATTGATGCATACAACTCTGATCTCATAAGTTAAAGTATGGAGATACTTGAGGATATTATATGGGTGCTCATCAAGTAGAACAAGTTTACTGAGTTTGACCTATTATGGGAGTTTCATTTGGTATTTCACTCAAATGTATACTCTCATATGTTAGTAATATAAGTGATCCTTAGACTTGTGACACCATGTTATCTTGTATGTGGAGTCTCATACTTAACAATCATGAGGAACAGGTCCACAATAGATGAATGCCTATGGTAAGGTGGTTTTGGGTGTGAGATGAAACATACTGAACATAGATGAGTGGTTTAGAGAGGATTCATTACCTCAAGTGATTCAACAAATCTCACACGTACGTAGCCCATGTTAACTTAAGGTCCTTGGCTAAGACAATACTGATTATAGAGTTAGCATATAAAGGATGGCTACTAATATGGAAAAAGGTTAAGAGTAGAAACTGAACCATGCTTTTGCTTTATTTAGGATATATGATGAAAAGATTGAATTAGATTGAGATACTATACACTGAAGGGCTTATCAAACCATATTGACACTCTTCACTTGTTAGGTGGCCATAATGCCTAATGGCTCATGCATATAAAAATAATTGTAGACACCCTATTTTGTTTAACTCTTAATTGACTTTTTCCTGATTTTAGAGGGTTAAATGAATTTTCTAGGTCTGGATACTCTCAAATGAATTATAGATGATAGAAAGGTCCATTTGAGGTCCTCGTTAGTTTCAATAGGCTTAGTTTAACATAATAAGGCATCTAGGCTTAATTGTTTAATTTATGGGGTAAGCACTGAATTTAGAAAACCAAGACCCGAGTTTTGAAGATCTGAGAATGTTAAAAGTTGATTATTATATGTCTCTTGAGAGAAGTAAAATGGTTATTAAAGAATTTGAGTGCAAAAAAAGACTTATTTTAGAAGTTCAAATTAAAAATCAACAAAGTGAGAAAAGTCAATTGTAGGCAAAGTAAATTGTAAAAAGTCAACTTTGTAGCCTATAGTTAGATTTTGAAATCGAAGAAGTTTTACAACTTAGATTTCAAAATTGATTACACCAAAATGAAATTGACACAAACTTTATGCTGAGAAGGTGTAATCGGGGCCGGGTTATGTAACGACCTTAAGAATTTAGAATGTTGGGAATTCTTTAAGGCTTAATTCGAGAGGTCCAACATAAAAAATTTTAGACTTTTTTTTTTTGGAAAAAGTCATTCAAATAATTTTTACAATGGGAGGGAACATTCAATTGCACTTTTACATAGATAAATATAATCAATTGAATGACCTAAAAAGTTGTACAAGATTAATGTAGAATATAGCCTTGGCCGAATTTCCATATGATTAATGTGCCAAATTTTAATCATCTATTCATTAATGGCACTAATGTAATTTCCTCTAAGTTAGTTAGGAGGTTAATGATTAAGCTAAGATCACTCTAAAGTGATTAAAGCTTAAATCACCAAATTCAAGGCTTATAAATTGGGGTTATTAGCCATAATTTCATAAGTTTTAAACATTTAGAAAATTTTAAAATTTCTAGAATATTCATTTTTTCTTTCAAGCTCTCATCATCTTTAGGGAAAATTCTAGCTTGGAGTATGTATATCTTTCTAATTTCAATTTAATTAGCATATTTGTTGATTGATTCTTTCTTATCTATGCTTGTAAATGTTTCGGCTATTATGTTTTCATGCTTTTTGAGATTTGGCTAACTTGATTCATGATGTTATGAGGTTTTGATTTGATTTCGAGCTATGATTTACTTGATTTCATGTCATTTTAAGCATTATTACATAATTAATTGCTAAAATTTAACTCAAATTCATGTTTCCAACTAAGGTAATCTCACTTGATTTAGATTTGGCTAACCTAGTTTAGGATCTTGATGATTTAAACTTAGTATATCTAAGATTTGATGATATTGAGCTAAAATTTTGAAGTTTGGATGATGAAATCATGATATTCTAGATTAGATGAGTTGTTCGGACATAGAAAAAAAAAGAATCCAGTTGCTGCTACCTTAGGTAATGTAGATATTGAGCTTAATTGATTTAATTTCACATAGT
Source organism: Adansonia rubrostipa (assembly GCA_038381775.1). Taxonomy (NCBI): domain Eukaryota; kingdom Viridiplantae; phylum Streptophyta; class Magnoliopsida; order Malvales; family Malvaceae; genus Adansonia; species Adansonia rubrostipa. The sequence continues at coordinate 4,622 of JBBYHM010185083.1, forward strand.
CGTGCCAATTTAAGCTAGTGTGAGCTGAAATCCAAGTAAAAGGAACTTAAATCTAGTGCTAAATGATGAAATCATAGGTTTTTGAACATGAAAAATGATGCGAGGAAGAGGAATTCATCTATTTAGGTTCAGCCATGCTTAAACTTTGTTGTGCTTGAGTAGGCTTTACATAATTGGTGCTTAAATGATGAAATCTAGATGAATTAAATTGAATAAACTTGGGTAAGCTAAAATTAATGTTTAATTGAATGAATTTAGAAGCTTACTTATTTAATTGATGATTTCAAATGACTGAAAATATGTTTTTATTGTTAAACATGTTGATTGAATTGAAACCAAGCTTGTTTTCTTGTGTTTGATTGTTAATAGATGAGATTTTGATGAGAAGTTGATGTTTGGATGAGCATGATTACTTTAGTTCGGATCAGCTATGTTGAATTTTGCATTTAGAATAGTTTTTGTGTATGATTAATTATTAGAACTATAGTTTAATATTCACATGTTTGACAAAATGCATGTTGGTGTTTATAATATGTGAAAAAACTTGTTTTCTCAAAAGATCCCCCAAAGGCAAACTTTGTTACACTTAATCAATAGGTGAGTTAGGGTTTGGTTGTGTTTAATAAGCTCTTTAATGAGTAACTTGGGGATATTAAACAAAATAGCGTGATTTAGTGCTGATTGGGAGCAAATAAAAATGTTTTTCTAAGTGTTAAAACATGTTTTCTTGAATCTAAACTTGGAGGCTTAAATGTAAGTTATTAGGTGATGTTTAGATGAATCAAATTGTGTTGTTTAGAGTCACTTTGTGGTTACAAGACACAAGTGAGTGGCATTGGTGTGCCTTTCACTTGTTAAGAATAAATAATAATAAATAAAAAACAATAAAATGAAGATATTTGCATGACTCTAAAGCATATCGCCATTGTTGGAAAACATAGTTCTAGGTCATAAAACTTAGAATTCTTTGTTGTTTCCTCATATATAACATTTATAGAGTCTATTTGGTCTTCTTGCTAGATATTTGAATGTCTAGAGATGTGTTTTAAAAATTTGACCAAAGGCTTTGTGATCATAAGTTGCGTCAGAGCCACAATTGCAATCCAGTATGGTAGGCTCATAAAAAAGACATATTTTGATTAGGATATAGACTTTATGAATTTTTTTATTTTGTAATAGGCTATTGAAACATTTGATTTCATGATAGAACAAATCCAAACAAAATCCTAGAACTAGAGCTATTGGCACGATTCTATTTTAGAGCTTAATAAGCATTATGAACTATTTTTATTAAGGATAATCATTTTTATGTATTTTCTAATATTTGTAGTTAAAACTAGAATGAATAAGCTTTCCAAGAATATATGGCTCATCTGGTGGGTATGCTAGACGAATCAAAAAGAAATTTTGGAATGTAGGCTGGTTGGACATGCTGTGCAATATAGTAGTGTCCAATTACAGATAAAATGATTTTATGGAATTTTTTTGAATATTTTTAGGTTGAGACATAGTGAGTCAACATTCATATAGTTTGATTTAGTGATTTTATGCAAAAGAAATAATCCAAAATAAATTTGAAGAGCTTAAAAGGCCAAATCTATCCCCTATTTTGGTTTTGTTTGGATTTGGTATCCACTATTCTAAGGCATTAGGATGCCTTGGAATTGATTTTGGAAGTTATGTTTTATGTGTCTACAGGTTTAGGGGTGTCCTATAGAAGATTCCTAGTGGCTCACACTAAAGCCTCCAAGTTGAATTACATAAAGTGGATTTTTAGTATTGTTTTCAAAAGTTGTATTTCCTTAATTTAGTTCAAGTATACTATTTTGGTGATTTCTTTTAAATGGATAAATAGTACAGAAAGTGGAATATTTTTGAATCCAAATGGTTCTGTAAAATTTTTATTTTGTAAATGATTTTAGCTTCGAAACAATTATAAATCTGAGTTAGTCCAGATAAAAGTTTTGAGATACTTTTGTTTATGATATTTATTTAGTAGAATAAATAAAAGAGGGATTATGATTGAATACATATGATATTTATTTGGTAGAATAAATAAAAGAGGGATTATGATTGAATACATGTAATTGAAATCGAGAAAAACAAATTTGGGTACCTATGATTAGTTGGCACCAGATATTAGGCATCATGAGTGGGATAAAGTCCTTACTTGTGATGTAATCGACTTTTGAGCCTAATTTTATAGATTTTTGGTATACGCAAGCTCTAAAACCATTCTTTAGAGTTTTCTAACTCATTAGTTAATGGTTTTAATAGGTGATCGATCACACCTAGGCAAAATAAATTGGCGGTAACTCTTTAATCCTATCACTCTTGTATTTTGGTATAAGAGGTTTAGATGAGTGATTCATCTTATAGGCTGAGGCCTTAGATGATTTAAAGTGTTCTCTGACCTGATATTTTAAGATTCGTATCTCGATATTTTTATAATAGCTTTTTGGCGACTCCACTAGGGACATTAGAGAGTCAAGCCTCAGACTAGTTATGTGTTGTCCGAGTTTCGATTTTTCTTGATTTTAATCGATGTTAAATTATAATCCCTCCATATTTATTGTTGTGATTGATTGATTGATTTGCTATGAGCGCTAACCTTGTTGCGGTATTTAAATAAAAATTCGATGCTACGCTTGCTTATAAAATGAGCTAAATGATTAATATATATATCTTAAATGATGAAGTGAGATCTAGAATTAGAGCTTTCCTGACACACACTGAACTAGCATATGCATTAGACTCTTTGTAGAGTACCATGTAGAGGAAGATATAGGACTTGTTTTAGGATATATAGGGTTATTAACCAATCATGTGACTAAAAATTCATTTGGCCAACCAAAGCCCTCAAGGTGCATTACTCTTGTTTTTGTAATTCGTCAATATAAACATGAGTAGTCTTCCCACCCGGATCGAACCTATTCTACCAAGCTTGCCATGGGAGCAGGGTCAAGGTGTCTCGACTATCTTTACTGAACATGAAGAGTGATTTGGGAATCGGTGCTTTAGAGGTCATATTAAATATGCATACCATGAGCCATAGAAACCAAATTGGGTTTACCATACCCAGAAGTATAAAAAAACCTAAAGTTTAGGTATAACCAGGAAACACTTCTAACCTTCTCTTGCTTTATATTTTTAAGTCTAAATCTTAATTGATGTTGAATGAACTTCATCACTCAAGATATTTATTGTCCTATTGATATGAGTTTACATTTTCATTGATTATAACTTACCTTTTGGCTATCAACTTATTGGCTAAAGCATGTCCAGAAAATAAAATCAAGTTAAGGTGAGCAGACACCTTTGAGTTTTGCATCATGAATTTTATAGTGTCGAGAACATTTGAAAGTATCATTACGCTATCATATTGATGGCTAATGTGACATAAGAAAAATCATGATAGCTTGAGAAAAGTGTCCCAAAGGGAATCGATGCCTTAAATTAGAACCATGTATCAATGAGGCTAGTTTTCTTAGAGTCTGATTATAAGGTATGTACCCTAATACTGAAATAAATGTGTCCCTTTGATTCTAAAAAGCTACGAAGTTCGAGATTGAATCTTTTCAAACCATTCAAAATATATGAATTATTTTGTAGATGACTAATCCAAGATTTAGTTGCCTTGTTTGCCTATTTTGCATTTATTTTAGCAACACCATTAGTGCATCTGAAGGCTATTGGTATAAAAAGGATAGTTTCCATCCTAAGGGTTATTTCATATAAGGAAACATATAGTTTCAATAAAGGAAAAGTACTTTGTGGTGGAGGATTTGTTAGAAGGGATTCAAAAGCAACAATGGGATGCTTTAAAAGTTGTGTATGACTCATCATTTCTAATCTAAGTTCATGTTAAGTTTCGGTAAAATAACTTGTTAGCTGTATGAGCCATTTAGGATTAGTGGGATAGTATTGAGAAAGATTTGTTCATACAAAAGTATAAGGAGATAGCACTCTTGGTCAAGGTTAGGATAGATGAATGGTTGCTCTAAGCTGTGGCTTAATTTAGAATCTGGGATATCAATGTTTCACTTTCAATAGGGAGGATATGGTCTCAGTAATTGAGGAATACACTACTTTGTTACGTATCGAATGGACCATTCTTGATTGGGTGTATACTAAAGAGTCTAATATATCGACACTGAAGAGATGGTTAGCCAGAATCACTAAAGCATCTGAGACTCGATTGGGGTATATGTGGTTTAAAAGGATCATAGTGATTACATATCATGGCATAGGTTACGGGATTTGATGGATGCTTGCTCAGAGCTGAAAAAAATATCTTTGCATTGGCTGTTTACGAATTGATGATATTTCCTATGACTCTAAGGCATATTAATGTAGCAGTAGTCAATTTTTTGGCTTGGTTGAGGTGCAATATCAACCTTACTGTGATGATTCTAGCTGAAATGATATAGTTCTTAAAGTTTGCAAGAGAAAAGTAAGGAGTAGATTTTTCGGGTGTGCATTGTGCTATAAAATGTGTACCGAGTTAATTTCACTGATTATCAAGTTCTTTGGGAAGGATTAGGCCAAGAGATTATACCGAGGATCAGTGGGTGTCAGTATTTTAGAATTTTAAAAAAGGTTGATGTCATATAGAAAGTGCCATTGATGTTTTCTTAGGTATGCTATATCGATGTGAACGTTAAAATTAGGTACCCTTCCTAAAGATCTCAAGTTGTATCAATTATATTGCTTTATTGGTTAGAGATAGTTTGAGTCCCTATAAATCATTCTTTCGATTCATGATCTAGGTGAGTTCAATTTTGCATATGGAGGAAATACAAGCCATGACTGATGGAGAAAGACCTATCATATGTAGTTGGCTTGGTATCAGGATGATATGGCTTTGGCTTATAAGGTCTAGACAGATAATTGGGTTAATGATACTGTTTACTTCCAGACGAGGATGCGATTTTTCTAGTATAATAGTCACTATCCGAGGTGGAGCTAATGAAGAAAAAATTAGATTTGGAATAGGCAACATTCTTATTAGAGATTTCTCGATTAAAGGCCAAAAATGGATAGTTAAAGTATGATCAAGTTGTATGTGAACAACAATAAAAAAAGATCTTTAAAAGAAAAGATAATGTAAAGCGTGGTATGGAGGGATTGTATTAAGATAATAAGTAACTCAGGCTTGCCTTGAAAAATGCTGGGGCTGATAGGTCATCTAAGATGGCAGAACTTAAGAAGGTGGACTTATGGAGATGTAGAGCTAAAAGAAGTACAAAATAGGTAGTCAAGATTTCGACTAGTCTATTAGTGAGCTAAAAGAAGAATGATTGTGCTTTTGCTCGGTTACAGGTCTAGAGTGATATCAAGTTAAAAACTGGATCTCCATCAATACTCGATGTTCCCATTAAGGAATAGGAGCATAAATAGAGCATTCTCCTAGTAGATGAGCAGAATTAGAAATGAATTTATTTATTGTCAAAGAATGTAATTCAAATGGTTTTCTATATTGAACAAATATCTAAAATCAATTTTCTTGATACAATAACTGATATGGATAATAATAATAGTTTTATATTAGAGCTATTACCTTAGCCAATGCCTTCAATATGTTTGCATAATATTCACGTCATTGCATTCATACTAACTTATTCTTTTTATATATGCGAGCATTTGTATTCATATCATAGCGTGCATAATAAACATAATATGAGATTTTAAAATCTGATGTCATTCTCTAAGGGAAAAAATTGCAAACACAGGGAAAAGTGTGAAGATGTCAGTTCAAAGCTAATATAACACTTGATCTCAACTTAAAAATATGGATAATGATTCAAAATTAGGATTAAGAAGATGGAGGAAGCTTAGGAAAAGAGGATGAAGGCTCAAGAGGGACTTAGGTTGGAATTGTCTAAGATCATAGAGTTGATGACATTAGCTACCAAACGGAAAAAGCAAGTTAGAGGCTTAGGTTCTCAGAATGAAGATGCTGACCTTAAGAGAATATCTACTAAGTTTGTGAATGGTGTATAGGTAGACAATACAGTGCCTATGGTTCAAGTGTCTCAAACCTTACCCTTTATTGAAATCGCTCTTATGATGCATTGATGCCCTAAAATTGCAATGCTACAAGTGATCATTCATAAAGGGGTTGAATTTGGGATCGATTCTAGCCATTCCATTAGTCTCTAATCTGGATTAGTTTGTTGAGTGGGATAGGCTTGTAAAGGAAGCTTCTAAGCATGCTGAAAAAGAAAAAAATATAGTTGCAAGTTGTAGAGAAGAGATTAAGAGTTGTAGAAGGAATGGATAAGTTTGGAGGGCTGGATGTTAAAGAGTTAGGCTTAGTGTCTAGTTTTGTTATTCCTCCAAAATTCAAGATATCAGAGTTTGACAAATATAATTGTACCATGTACCCATTTACTCATATCAAGATGTATTGTCGTAAGATGGTAGGGTACAAGAACAATGAGAAGTTGTTAATCTATTGCTTCCAGGATAGTCTAACTGGTGTTGCTGCCAGATGGTATGTAGGGTTAGATAAACTAAGATTCAGACTTGGTCAAATTTAGCTTAAGTTTTCCTAGAATAACTACAAGCATGTCATATATTTGTCACCCGACCAGTTGTCATTACAGAATATAGAGAATAAGTCTAATGAGAATTTTAGGCAATATGCTCAAAGGTAAAGGGAAGAGGCTGCACAAGTGATTCCTCTTTAATGGAAAATGAAATGATGATTATTTTCATTAGCACTCTAAAAGCTCCATTTTGTGAGAGGCTAATGCCATTAAGAATTTTACAGATATAGTGCTATTCGAAGAGATAATAGAAAGTGCTATTAAGAATAGGAAGATGTCAAGTGGTGAATCCTTGGAAAGTAAGAAACTAGCCTAGTGGATGAAAAAGGAAAAACAAGCTAATACTGTTAGCATTGACAACTGTGTACCCATAAACCTTATACCTTACTATCTCTACTACCTTATAGTATCTAGGTTGAATTCAAGTTCTTACCCATTTGCTCTTTAACTTACAAAAGCTACTGCTTACAACCTAACATATATGCACCCAAAAAGTAGTAACCATAGTACTTAGAATACCTAGAACCTTGTGAATAACCCTTGACCCGCTAGACCAGCCTAAAATAGACAATACTTCAACCTAATTTCTTATTATAACTTGTACCCATGATTGCTTTAGGGCTAGTTGATAGCACCAAACTATGTCACACTCTTACAATCTCCTTATCTAAAATGGTATAATGCCAATGCTACATGTGAGTACAATAGAGATGTATAGAGGCATTTGATAAAAATTTGTTTGATATTCAAGAAAAAGGTCCAAAGTTTTATTAACACTGGTAAGTTGAAGTTTATAATTAGACTGAGTCCTAACGTTATTGAAAACCCATTGCCTAATCATGTTGAGCCTAAGCTAAATGTGGTAATGGTTGAAAAGACACATACAGTATAGATAAGTGTAAATGAGGTGAAGAGTCCTTTAATAGTGCTCTAGGAAGTTCCAGTGAAAGTTAAAGTGATCCTAGGAAAATTGATTTCAATAGGTAGCTTAGGAAAGTATTATAAGTTTCATGGTACAAATAGACATAAGCTGCAAGGGTGTGCTAATTTTAGAGTTATTGTTCAGAAGCTGATAAACAACGAAAAGATAGAATTCTACGAAGAATTGCATAAGCTAGTAGTAGAACCAGTAAATATGGTTGGTAAGGGATTTGTAATAGCTTCATATAGAATTAGTAGACTAATGTTTAGTTACTACAAGAAGTCTGCTGTTGGTGCTACAATTATGATGCCTATTACATAAGTAGTCATTGGGGTCCCCATGCTATTTTCATGGAAGAATGATAAAGTAGTTCCATAGAAGTATAAGTTTGACACTATGATGTAGGAGAACTAAATTTTTTAATTGATGCTGTGATAGAAGAGAGTCATTTGACTAGGAGTTAAAGGTTTATGCTCCATCTATTATCGACAAGGGAAAGTCAATGGTTGTTGAATAGATTAGTGATCGAACAAAAGTGGTAATAGAGACCTTTTTTTAGGAAGTGAAGGAGCTAGTGAGTGATTAGGAAGTTGAAGAGTTTTGAAGTTTGTAAAGCATAGTGAGTATGGCATTATAGAATAATTGAATAAGCAACCTACTAAGATATCGATGCTATCTCTGTTGTTGAACTCAAAACCACATAGGAAAGCTTTACTGAAGGTCTTGAATCATGTGTATATGGTGTATAGCATTTCCATGGATAAAATGGGTCAATTAGTGGACAACGTATTGGTAGTCAATTTTATATCATTTAATGATGATGTGATCCCTTTAGGAGAGAGAGGCAGTGTGAAGGCTCTTATATCATTGTCAACTATAAAGGATATACTGTGCCGTAAGTGTTGATTAGTAATGGTTCTGCATTGATGTGTTACCATTAGTCACTCTATAGAAGATGCCAATTGATGTTTCACATGTCAAGAATAGTCATACTATTGCTTATGCCTTCAATGGGACTAAGTTAGTGGTGGTTGATATGATCACACTTCCCATAAGAATTGGCCTATGTACTTTTGAAGTAGAGTTTTAGGTAATGGATATTGCACCTTCATACAACTATTTGCTGGATAAGCCTTGGATTTATTCTACATGGGAAGTTCCCTCCTCATTGCACCGAAAATTGAAGTTCATTATGGATGATAAGGTAGTTGTCATCGATGATGAAGAAGACATCAAGGCTGTTATGTCGACTAATGCACCTTACATAGATCATGATAGGGAGATTCCTTATCCTTCCTTTCAATCCTTTGAGTTTATGAATGCCACATATGTAGGAGAAGGATTATCAATTATTCATCCCGATCTATCTTAAAATCCAAGATAAGATTAAAAGTAACTATTGGGGAAGGTTGCTAAGTCAACAAAAGATTAGGAAAGCGTCTGTAAGGAACGAATAGAGCCTTGAAAGTGGCTAATTAGATTGGAAAGACTAGGTTGGGTTATAAATTGAGTGCCACACAAAAAAGAGAATTAGTCGAAAGGGCTAGAGATAGAAGTATGGCTAAGAAGCTAGGCTTTGAGTTAAAAATGGAAGAAAAAACTTCTGCGTCTCTGTGAGACATTTTTTGTTCTACAGGTAGTTTAGACTTAGACAAGGTAACCCATATGGAAGAGGTCCTAGTTCTACTAAAGGAGGCCTTTAAGAATTTCAATATGTTTATCAATAGAGCAGAAGATCTTGGAACTAGTATTCTCTTTGCCCATCATCACTAGATTTGAATGATACCAAGATCTTTATAGATTGTAGGCCTTATCTTTGATGGATATCAAGAACTTTGCCTTAAATGTTGAGGCCCAACAATATTTAAGGGTTTTTTATATTGGGCTTAATTTGTTAGTCATTATTAAATAAATAACAAGCATGGAGCTTTGTCATATTCATGTGTCTTTATTTGCTTGTGAATGTTTTATTTTCTTGAATTGATTGACTATATTTTTTTGAAAAAACCAATATTCTTAATACCATTTTATACCTTGATTTGCAATGTCTTGATATATGTATGCATCCATGCTTTAATGCTTCATACTTTCTGAAATATCTTGACAGAAGAGATATGGAGATAAGGGTTGACTCTCTAAGGGTCGATTCTAATAAATCATTTCATGACGATGAAGTTTATTCTAATGAAAATTCTGAAGACTATAACTTGCCCTTGGATCTAGTAAGACGGATCAAACAAAAAGAGAGACAAATCATGCCCTAATGAGTGTAAAAGAGAAACCAAAATTAGGACTACAATATCTTTATTTACTCGGGAAGGATTTATTGACCTCTTGAAGGAGTTTAAGATGTATTCCCTTAGTCATACTAGGATATTTAGGGATTAGATACAATTATAGTAGTGCAAAAGCTTCATTTAAAACTAGGGTGTAAACCAATAGAACAAAAATTGAGAAGGATGAAACTGAAGATGCTTTTGAAAATTAAAAAAAAAAAAGCGAAAACATATAGATGTTGGGTTCTTAGAACTGGCTAAGCATCTTAAATGGGTGGCAAATATTGTGCTTATCCTAAAGAAAGATAGAAAAGTACACTTGTGCATGGATTATGTGGATTTGAACAATGCCAGCCCTAAAGATAATTTTTTATTATCCTATAAATACATATTAGTCGACAACGCAGTAAAGAATTCTTTGTTTTCCTTCATGGATGGCTTTTTTGGTTATAACCAAATTAAGATAGCACTAGATATATGGAGAAAACCATGTTTATCACCTTGTGGGGTCTATTCTATTGTAGGGTAATGCCCGTCAGTTTGAAGAATGCCAGGGTAATATATCAAAGAGCCATGGTGACTTTGTTCCATGACATGATGCATAAAGAAATAGAAATATATGTTGATCATATGATTGCCAAGTTCATTAAAGAAAGTGAGCATGTTGGAAACCTTCAAAAGTTGTTGTGAAAGGTTTAAAAAATTCCAACTTAAGCTCAATCTTGCTAAATGTACTTTTGGCATTACATCTAGAAAATTGCTAGGCTTTGTGGTTAGTGAAAAAAGAATAAAAGTGGATTTTACAAAAGTTAAAGCCATTCGAGACTTGCCACCATCTTGTACATAAAAGAAGGTGTAAAGTTTCTTGGGAACATTAAACTACATTGCTAGATTCATATCTAAACTCATGAATAAGTGTGATTTGATTTCCAGTTTCGACCAAAACAAAACCTCATAAATGGAATGATGGATCCCATAAGGCATTTGAGAAAATGAAGTACTATTTTTCTAATCCATTTGTGTTGGTGCCACCAATGCTAGGACGACCATTGATCTTGTACTTGTTAGTATTTGAAAGATTTATGGGTAGTGTGACATAATGAAACAGGGAAGAAAGAGCAGGCAATTTATTACTTTATCAAGAAGTTTACAAACTATGAGGCTAATTACTCATTAGTAGACAAGATGTGTTGCGTAATGGCTTCAGCTGCATGAAGGCTTAGGCAATATATGCTATATCACATGACTATGTTAACTGCAAAGTTGGATTCAGTTAAGTACTTGTGTGAAACATAGCTCTATTGAGAATGACTGCAAGATGGAAGTGTTACTTTCAGAGTTTGACATAGTGTACATGAATTGGAAGGCCATAAAAGTAGTGCTATAGCTGACTTTCTAGCAAATCGGCTATGGAAAATTATGAGCCATTGGACATTGATTTTCTCGATGATGATTTGACGTGCATATCTCAAGGGAAAGAGGTGTCACCTTAGGGTGAAACTGGGAAGATGTACTTCGATGGCACTACTAATGCAATGGGGTACATAAAGAGCAATATTGATTTCCATAAGTGGAGACTAGTATCCACTTACTGTTAGACTAAATTTTGATTGCACCAACAACATAGTGGAGTATGAAGCATGTGTTATGGGGTGGCATGCTGTTATGGAATGAAAGGTGAAATTCTTAAAGGTGTATGGTGATTTAATAATAGCAGTATATTAGCTTCATGGTGAATGGAAACTTATGATAGGAAGTTACTGCAATATAAGAAGTTGATTCTTGAACTAGTGAAAGAGTTTGAGAAGGTTGATTTTCAACATTTGCCCAAGAAGGAGAATCAGATCACCGATGCTTTGGCTACTCTATTTGTCATGATCAAGGTTATTGATGAGGCTGAAGTAATGCCAATTAAAATGAGTATTCATGAGATCCCTGCTTATTACCACAATGTGGAGGCTGAAAAGGATGGTCAATCATGGTATTCTGATAATCTTTGGTAGGTCAATGATCAACAATATCCAGATCATGCTATTGAGAATGATTAGAGAACTATTCAGAGAATGGCCATGAAATTCATCCCTGATGGTGAAGTCTACACAAAAAAAGTCCAGAGCAAATGCTTTTAAGGTGTGTAGATGCCAGTAAAGCTAAAAAGATAATGGAAGAAGTCTATGAAAAGATATATGGAACAAACCCTATAAGCACATGATGGTCCGACAAATTATGAGACTAGGATATTATTGGATGACCACGAAGGGTGGCTCATAAAGTTTATGCAAAAGTGTCACAAATGTTAGACTTATGAAAATAAGATTAATGTGCCTCTATCATAATTGTATATGATGACATCTCAATGGCCATTTTCAATGTAGGGCATGGATATGATAGGCCTAATTATGGCTAAGGCTTCAGATAGGTATCACTTTATCCTAGTGGTAATAGATTACTTCACCAAATGGGTGAAAGCTAATTCTTATGCAAATATAACTAAGTTGGTGGAATGCCAATTTGTCAGAAGAGAATCATATGTTGATATGGAATGCCAGAAATAGTTTTTATTGATAATGTTTTAAATTTTAAAAATTAATGCATGAAGTGCTTTTGCAATCCAAAATCAAGCATCATAACTCAGCAGCATACCATCCAAAATTGAATGAGGTAGTAGCAGCAGCCAATAAGAACATAAAGAAGATTATGCCAAAGATGACTAAGACATATAAAGATTGGCATGAGAAATTGCTATTTGCTTTGCATGTTTATCAAACTTTAGTTCATACTTCTACGGGTGCCACCCATTTTCCTTGGTCTATAGATGGAAATGGTGCTACCATTAGAGGTGGAGATTTCTTCATTATGCGTTTTGATGGAAGCCAAATTAGAGGAGGCTGAATGAGTCAGATCTAGGTATAAATAGTTTAACTTTAATAAAAAGAGAGTTTAAGAGCTATTTGTCATAGGCAAATGTATCGGAAGACAATGATAGGGGACATTATTAAAAAGGTTGATCCTCGACAGTTTCATGAGGGTGAGCTTTTGCTTAGAAAGATTCTTTTAATTCAGAAGGGTGTCGAGGGCAAATGGACTCCAAATTGGGTGGGGCCTTATGTGGTGAAAAGAGTATTATCTGAAAAAGCACTGATATTGACCAAGATAGATTGAAATAAGTTTCTCGATCCAATAAATTTTGATAGGATAAAGAAGTATGATGTTTGAAAATATAGTGTAAAGGCAAATACCAAACATTATTGGATATGTGCAAGGGGCAAATGCCAAAGGTTATTGGGTTAGCAAGATTCTGTGCTGAATGCCAAAATGTAGGGTTCATATGGCTATAAGGAATTGGTTACTCTTGCTTGGGATGATGTCTGTAGCCAAAGAAAGATGTACCATAGTCTTTTTGTAATATACTAAAATACAAACCCTAATATATTAGATTAGACAACACTTAGAATCATTGTAGGACCCCAGCTGGTCAGATGAATCACTCATCTGAACCTTTCATATCAAAATACGAGAATGACTAGGTTAAGAAGTTGCCATCAATCTATTTTTGCTATAGGTGTGATCAATCACCTATTAAAATCATTTAGTAAAGAGTTACGAAACTTTAAACGAACGATTTATGATTTTTGCATACCAGAGATCTATAAAGTTGAGCTTGGGAGTCGATTACAACACAAATAAGGACTCTATCCCTTTCATGATGCCCAATACTTAGTATCAACTAATCATAAGTATCCAAATTTATTTTTCCTTGGTTTCAATCATATATGTTCAATCATAATCCCCTTTTTTATTTATTCTATCAAAATCATACAAAAATATCACAAAAAAAAAGCATCCTGAAACTTTTACCGGGACTAGCTTGATTTTACAACTAATTTAGAGAAAAAATCATTTATAAAATAAAAATTCTAAAAAAACCACTTGACTCCAAAAATATTCTCTGTTGACTCCATTTTTACTGCCTTTTTTTAAATCTAATTTTGATTTCATTTAAAAGAAATTACAAATATACAACACTTAGACTAAATTGAAAAAAATCACAATTTGAGAATAACATGAAAAATCAACTTTATTTTATTCATGTTGGAAGCTTTAGTGTGAGTCACCAGGGACCTTTTATTGGACACTCCTAGACCTAGTGACACACTAAACATGATTCTCGGAATCAACTCTGAGGCATATGAATGCCTTGGAATAGTGGGCAACAAAAACAAAGAGAAAAGAATAGGGATAAATTTGACCTTTCAAGTGTTTTGAATTTATTTTGGATTATTCCTATCACATAAAATCATCAAACCAAATTTTAATGAATGCTAACTCACTATAATTCAACTTAAAAATTTCAAAAATAGCAGGAAAATCATTTTGGCTATCATGTAAATTCTTTAATTGGACATGATTGCATCACACAACATATCTGACTAACCTGACTTCCAAAATTTCTTCTCGACTCATCTAAAATACCCACCAAAAAGGCCATACATGCTTGGAAAGCTTATTCACTCTAATTTTGTCTAAAAATATGAGAAAAATACAAAAATGATTATCCTTGCAAGAAGCAGTTCATAATATTTATTAAGGGCTACAACAGAGTTATGCAAATAACTTGTTTTTCAAGATTTTATTATATTCACTTGATCGCGAAATCAAATGTTTCAATAGCCTATTTTGTAGCCTAGTTATAAGGATAGGAAAAATATTAACCAAATTTTCTAAGATTTATAACCGAATCAAAATATATCTTTTTAATGAGACTGTCATGCTGAACTATAACAGTAGCTCTGACATGACTTGCGATCATGAAGCATTTTGTCCAATTTTTAAAACACATTTTCGAACGTTTGAATGTCCAGAAACAATACCATATATGCCTTACAAATTTTCCATATGAGGAAACAACAAAGACTCCTAAGTGCCAAGAGCTACCTCAATATCATTAAAACCAAGTTCAACTAAGCTCAAACCATCTGGATCCTATGAAATCATGCTAGATGAAATCTAGGTCTAGTGAGATTTCTTTAGTCGAACACTACATTAAGCATATTAATCATTATTTAAGCTAGATTTCAACAATCAATCAAGAGATCATGCTTTAAACAATAAGAAAATGAATGACTCATAACTTAAATCAAAATGTAAAAATGAAATCATCATCATTCAAAGTGGCTGAATCAAGTAGAACAAGAAATAAGCTTGGTTGAATCATGAATCAAGCATAGAAAGCATGAATCAATCATCAAACATTCTAATTAACTTGAATTTAGAAAGAAAGAGAAGAGATTATACTTACTCTAAACTAGCTTCCTTCTTAAAGATGATGATAACTTAAGAGAAAAAAATTATAGATTTTTTAAAGCTTGCTAAGTGATTAAAAGTTATGAAATCATGGCTAATCACCTCTATTTATATGCCTTTAAGTAGTTATTTAAGCTTGAATCACCTTTTGGTGATTTTAGCTTAATCACTAACCATCTAAGTAATTTTAAGGGAAATTACACTATTGGCATTAACAAATAGATGAACAAAATTAGTACATTATGTACATGTTGAATTTGGCCAAAGTTTTATTCTTATACTAATCTATGTACAATTTTTTATTCTATTCAATTGACCATGATTTGTCTATGTAAAAATGCAACTGAGTGTTTCTTCTTGTAGTAAAAATGTATCCTATTGACTATCTCTGAAGAAATCTAAAATTTTTTATCCTAGATCTCTCAAATTAAGCCTTAGGAATTCCTAGCTTTCTAAATTCTTAAAGACCATTCATAACCCGATCCTAGACCTTCTTGACCTAAAGTCCATGTTTAATTTCACTTTGGTGTAATCAATTTCGAAATCTGAGTTGCAGAACTCTTTCAATTTCAAAATCTAACTCTAGGCTAAAAAAGTTAACTTTTTACAATTGACTTTGCATAAAGTTGACTATCATCACTATGTTGACTTTTAATTATGACTTTTAAAACAAGTTTCCTTTCTTCTTAAATGTCATGAAAACTATTCTAATCACTTCAAGAGACATGTATCAATCAACTTTTGACATTTTCGGATTGTTGAGACCCATATCTTATTTTTTGAAATCTGATGTTGACCCTTTAAATCGGATAAATACCTTAAATGCTTTATCATGCTAAACAAGCTCATAGAAACCAATTAACACCTCAAATTAACCTTTTTATCATTTATAACTCATTCAAGAAAACCTAAAACTACAAAATTCCATTTAACCCCTAAAAAAAATCAATCAGGGGCTTAGACAAAATAAGGTGTCTGTAGTTGCCGCCCTTCTTTGGCTGTAGCTAAGAACTTAGAAATAAGGCAAAGACCAAATAGACATGATTTTGATTGGGACCTAACAAGCCCGTCTATTAGAAGTTTTTTTTTTCACATATGATATTCAAAATAACTTTATCTAATTTAAATGAAAAGAAAGTATTATTTCTCAATAACCTTTCACCTAATTAAGGAGGTGCCAATTCCACTCATCTTCTACCTATCTAAATAGATTCGTTCAATAAGGAAATTAAAAAAGCTAACTTTGCTGGTCTTTTCTTTAAACAAATAAAGTGGACTGACACACTGACTAGTTCATTGGTCTTTTACCTAACCAAATGAAGATGATGTGACACATTGCCTACCTCACTAATTTCTTGCCTAACCAAGTGAAGAGGATTTGGGGCTGCTAACTCTATTGGTCTTTCACATAACCAAATAGAGTGGACTTACAAACAATGCTTACTTTGACGGACCTACATTGTTGAACGAAGAGGACTTGACTCAAAAACTTCATCGAGTGAAAAGATAAAAGGAAAACTAACTTCATTGACCTTCTACCTAGTCGAATGAAGTGTTCAAAAGGACCATAACTTCCACTAGTTGTCTGCCTAATCAAGCAAAGTTAATAAAAAAATATCCATTCGATCTTCTGCTTAATCAAATGGAGCTGACTCAAAACCTACTTTATTAACCTTCTACATACTCAAATGAAGTGGACAACTGACTCCAATGGTCTTCTGCCTAGCCAAGTGAAGCTGACAAAAGTAAAAAAAACCCTTTTCGACTTTCAGCTTAATCAGATAAAGCTAACTCAAAAGCTAACTCAAACCTGACTACACCATTCTTCACATAACCATGTAAAGTGGACAAAAGAAAAGTTCTTCTCTATAGGGCATAACCTCTGTACAAGGTGCCAATTTTGCTAGTTTTCTAACTAACCAACTAAACTGCACTTTTCTCTCTTGGCCACCAACTATATTGGACTAAACTCACTAGGGAAGGAATGATATTACCTGCGATATCATTCACTAGGGGATGATCTTTGTCTTTATAGACACCACTAGGATTTCTTCCTTTTAAGTAATTTATTGTAAAGCAATATGGATGCATATACTTGATTCCTACTTTTATGTTGATATGCAATCACAATACAAGATTTAATCTCAATATCACTCGTGATTTGTTACAATTTAGTAAAACATTTGTCATGACAATTCTCTTTCCATTTATCTCTTTCAAATTCTTCATGGCTTCTATTACCATCTTTCTTTCGTTCATTCTCATCTTTCCTATCCTCCTAAAAGTGTTTAATAACTACTCTAATAGCTACTCTTTTCAATTGGGTAACATCCGTCAAGGTTCACTAATGTTCATAAATTTGATGGCTTTTTCCACCTTTTCCTTTCATTCTTATACTTTTTTTTCAAAGCATTAGATCTATTCATTTAGGTAATCTAAAACCTTGATCACCCGAGATATGAAATAGACACTAATTTCCTGATAGAATATTGGTTTATCTTATCAAAATATCAACACATCCTATGTTCATTCTTCATTAATTGATTAATAATAATTAAACAAATTGCCAAGCAATGACACACATAAGGGTAAGCCAAGAAAAAAGAGTTTATTAAGAATTCATTCTGATAAATTAAAGTCAGTTAAAAAATGTTAACAATTCACAAAAACAGGTTTAATGAATGCTTAAGAAAGAAAAAAATTTAATAAGTAGGATTTTTAAACGATAGGATCCCATATCTTTAAA
This sequence comes from Adansonia rubrostipa, assembly GCA_038381775.1. Lineage (NCBI taxonomy): Eukaryota > Viridiplantae > Streptophyta > Magnoliopsida > Malvales > Malvaceae > Adansonia > Adansonia rubrostipa. The sequence goes on from JBBYHM010185083.1 coordinate 22,421, forward strand.
GAATGAATCTGGTTTAACTCTTAGAGATATCATCTGATAAATTAGCTTATTTAGACAAAGCATTTCTTCTAAAAACTCATTTAGACTATGCTGCATCTCTTTTGTCTACAAATGTCATCCTAAACAAAAGTGAACAATTCCTCATTGCCATATGAACCCAATGTATTTGGCATAGAATCTTCCAAACTTAATAAACTTTAGTGTTTAACGTGGAATCTTGTAAACCTAATAACCCTTGGTGTTTGCCCCTCGAACAAATCCAACAATGTCTTGCTTTTACCTCAAACATCTTGCTGAATTGAAAGATTCTTTCTAAGCACAAGCATACCCTCATGAAACTGTCGAGTACGAACTTTTTTATCATGTGTCCCCATCATTCTTTTCTGACACATCTACCCATGATAAATAGCCCTCAACATTTTTTTTTCAATAAAGTTAAGCTGTTCAAATTGGGATTCGACCCATTCAGCTTCTTCTAATTCGGCTTTCTTCAATGAAGGAATTTCCACATCTATTGGTAACACCACTTCCATCCCATAAACCAAGGAAAATGGGGTAGCACGCGTAGAGGTACATACTGAAGTTTGATAAGCATGCAAAGCAAATGGCAACTTTTCATGCCAATTTTTTTATGTCTTGGTCATTTTTTACTTAATCTTTTTGATATTCTTATTAGCTGCTTCTACTACCTTATTCATTTTTGGGCTGTATGTTGTTGAGTTATGATTCTTGATTTTGAATTGTGCATACACCTCGTGCATCATTTTGTTTTGTAAATTTTAAGCAGTATCATTAATGATTCTTTTTTACATTCCATATCAGCATATGATTTCTTTTTTGACAAATTTACTTACCATTCACTTGGTCATATTTGCATAAGAAGCAGCTTCCACCCATTTGGTAAGGCAATCTATTACCACCAAGATAAAGCGATGCCTATTTAAGGCGTTAGGCATAATTGGGCCTATCATATAAATGCCCCACATCAAAAATAATCATAGAGATGTCATCATGTGCGATTATGATGGAGGCATATTAATCTTATTTGCATAGATCTAACATTTGTAACATTTGCGCACATATTTTATGCAATCAGCTTCCATGGTCAATCCTTAATATCCTAGCATCACAAATTGTCAAGCTATCTTGTGTTTATTGAGGTGTGTTCCATATATACCTTTATGGATTTCTTCCATTATCTTTTTAGCTTTGCAGCATCTACACATCTTAAAAGCACTTGGTCTTAACTTCTTTTCTGCAAGACTTCACCATCAAGGATGAAATTCATGGCCATGCTCTGAATAGTTCTTCGATCATTTTTAGTGGCATAATCTAGATACTATCGATTTTTGACATATTGGAGTATATAATAACTCCATGATTAACCATCCTTTTAAGCCTCCATATTATGGCAATAAGTAGGATCTCATGAATGCTCATCTTATTGACATCACTTTAGCCCCATAGTCACCTTTATCATGGCGGACAATATATCCAAAGAATCGGCAATCTGATTTTTCTTTTTGGGTAAATGCCGAAAATCAACCTTCTTAAAATCATTCACTAGCTCAACAATTAACTTCTTATACTGCACTAACTTTTTATCATGACTTTCCCATTTACCCTAAAGCTAATATATCACTAGGGTTAAATGCCTATAAATCTTCAAGAATTTCACCTTTCATTCTATAGCAGCTCACAACTCCATAACACGTGCTTCATACTCTACTATGTTATTGGTGCAATCAGAATTCAATCTAGTAGTAAACCGATAATGATATCCACTTGGGGAATTAACATCGCTCCTATTCCACCTTATGGCATTAGCAACGCCATCAAAGTATATCCCTTAAGTTCCATCTTTGGGTTACACATCTTTCCCTTGAGATATGCAGATCAAATCCTCATTAGGAAAATCAAAATCCAATGGCTCATAATCTTCCATATCCTAATTTGCTAGCAAGTTAGCTACAATATTGCCTTTTGTGGACTTTTGATTCATGTACATGATGTCAAACTCTAAAAGTAACACCTGCCACCTTGTAGTTTTTCCTAACAGAGTTGGAGCTTTACATAAGTACTTAATCAGATCTATCTTTGCAATCAATATGGTTGTCTGATAAAGGATATGCTACTGAAGCCTTTGTGTAGTCCATGCCAAGGCATGTTATATCTTGTCCACCATGGAATATAAACCTCACAATCTGTAAACTTGTTGAGGTAATAAATCAGCAACTCTTTCTTCCCGTTTCATCATGTTGCCTCAATACATAGCCCATAGACCTTTCAAGTAATGATATATATAAGAGTAGTTGTCCATGCATTAGTGGCACTACCACTGTCAGATTAGAATGATAATGCCTTACTTTCTCAAATACTTCTTGGTATTGATTATTCCATTCACCAGGATCTTGCTTCCATAAAAGTTGAAATATCAGATCACATTTATTTGCGAGTTGGGATATGAACCTAGCAACTTAGTTTAGTCTCCCCAAGAAACTTCACACCTCTTTTTGTTTATGAGGTGGTGGCAAGTCCCAAATCACTTTAACCTTTGTAGCATCCACTTTTATTTTTTTCACTAACCACAAAACACAACAATTTCTCAAAGTAACACCAAAAGTACACTTAGTCAAATTAAGCTCAAGTTGGAATTTTCTCAACTTTTTAAATAACTTTCTAAGGTTTTGAACTTGCCCACTTTCTTTAATAGATTTAGTAATCATATTATCAACATACATTTTATCTCTTTATGCCTCATGTTATGGAATACAGTCACTATGGCTCTATGATATGTTGCCCTGGCATTTTTTAAATTGAATGGCATCACCTTATAATAGAATGTACCCCATAAGGTCACAAACATGGTTTTCTCCATATCCTCTAGTGCCATCTTAATTTGGTTATAGCTGAAAAAGCCATCCATGGAAGAAAATAGAGAATACTTTGCTGTATTGTCAACCAATGTGTCTATATAGGGTAATAAGAAATTATCCTTAGGGCTTCCCTTGTTCAAGTCCTGATAATCCATGCATAAATGTAATTTTCCATTTTTTTTGAGACAGGCACAAGATTTGCCACCTATTTGAGATATTTCACCATTTCTAAGAACCTAACATCTATCTACTTTTGCGCTTCCTCTTTTATCTTTAAGAGCATCTCTGGCTTCATCCTCTTCAACTTCTATTGCATTGGTTTACATTTAGGTTTCAATGGAAGCCTATGCACTATAATATTTACATTTAATCTCTTTATATCTTGATATGACCAAGTAAATACGTCTTCAAACTCCTTCAAAAGCATAATCAATTCTTCCCAAATGGATAAAGATATCATAGTCCCAAATTTGGCTTATCTTTTACATTTTTTAGTCCCCAAATTCACTACCTTCAAAGATTCCTTGTGAGTCACGATTTCTTTCTTCTTTTGTTTGGTCAGTCTTGCCAAATCAGAGGATAGGTCATTATCTTTAGAATTTTCACTAGAATATACTTTATCTTCTTGAAATGATTTATCAGATTCAATCCCAAAGAATCAACCATTATCTCTATATCTCTTATGTCATGATACATGAAAAAGGTTTAACCATTAAAGCTTTAGGTATTGAAATATCAAGACATTGCAAATCAAGATACATTATGGTTTCAATAATGTTCATTTTCAAGAAAAGATAATCAATCAATTGAGGAAATAAAACATTCACAAGCAAACAAAGAGACATGGACATGAAAATGCATCATGCTTGTTATTTATTTAGCAATGACTAATAAACTGAGGCTAATATAGAAAACCCCTTAAATGTTGTTGGGCCTTTACATTTAGGGCAAGGTCTTAATATTCATCAAAGAAAAGACCTATAATCTGTAAATATCTCGATGTTGTTTCAAATTTGGTAATCATAGGCACAAAAAATACACAGTTCCAAGATCTCCTACTTTGCCATCAATAGAGGTGTTGAAGCTCTCAAAGGCCCCTCTCAACAAAATCAAGACCTTTCCCATACAACTTGTCTAATTCTAAATAACCCTTAAAATAAAAAAACATCTGGAAGAGAAGTAAAAGTTCTTCCATTTATTTTTAACTTCAAGCCCATCTTGCTTGCCATTATTCTATCTCTAGCCCTTTTAACTAACTCTATCTTCTAATTAGCATTCGATCTATAACCTAACCCATTCTTTCTAAACTGATTGACCACTTTCAAGGCTCTGGTCACTTATTGCAGGTGCTTTCCTAATCTCTTGCCAAATTGGCAACCTTTCCCACAGTCACCTTCAATCTTATCTAAGTACTCTGAGACAAAAGGGGTTGAATAATCAGTAACCTTTTCCCACATAAATGGCATTCACAAACTGAAAAGACCAAAAGGAAGGACCAGGAATCTCCTTATCATGATTAGTGTAAGATGCATTACTAGACATAACAGCTATAATGTCCTCTTCTCCACCGATGACAACCATATTATCATCCATAATAAACTTTAACTTTTAGTGCAATGAGGAAGGAATTGTCCCTACAGAATGAATCCAGGGCTTACCCAACAAAAAGTTGTATGATAGTGCAATGTTCATCACCTAAAACTCCACGTTAAAAATGCATAGACTAATTCTTAAAGGAACTATAATCGTACCAACCACTTTTTGCCTGGTCCTATTGAAAGTAAGGACAAAAATATGACCGTTCTTAATGTGCAACACATCAACTGGCATCTTTTGCAAAGTGGCTAATAGTAACACGTTCAGTGCAAACTATTATCAATTAACATTCATGGCAGAGTATAACTTTCATAGTTGACATTGATATACAGAGTCTTCACACTGCCCTTCCATCCTGAAAGTATTTCATCGTCACTAAATGATATAAATTTGTTAACCAATATGTTGTTTGGTAATCGAACCATTTTGTCCATAAAATTATTGTGCATCACATATATCTGATTCAAGACCTTCAACAAAGCCTTTTCGTGTGGTTCCAAGTTCAACAACAAAGACAACAATAATATCTTAGCAGTTTGTTTATTTAACTGCTCCACAATGCTATAGTCATTATGCTTTATAAATTTTAGGAACTATTCAGCTTTCTGTTCACTCACTGGCTCATTTGCTTCCTAAAAAAGGTCTCTATTGCCAATTCTAGCCCAACATTGTCTCTTCAACAACCATAATTTTTTCTTTCTCGATAGTAGGCAGAGCATAACACCTTCTACTCCTAGTTATGTGACTCACTCCAGTCACAACATCAACTTGTAATTCAGTTCTCTATATATCTCGGTATTAAATTAATACTTCCTCGAAATTACTTTATCACTTTTGTATGGAAATGATGCAAGACCCTAATGACAACTTATAGAATAAGCATCACAAATGCAACACTGACAGTGAACTCCTTAAAATAGATAGCCATTGGTTTATTGACTCTATATAGAACCAACATAAACCTCTCTCCAACCATATCTATTAACACAACTACCAATTCAAGTAATTCCTTATAAAATTCCATCTCCTTATTATCCATCAACTTTTGAACAATCATCTTAAAATCATCACATGTCCATCTATCCCATGGAACTTACAATACTTTTTTGTACCTTTGAACGAGGCTAGCTTTCCTAGGCTTATTTTAGCTTTAAGCAAAGCTTCCCAGATTACTTTGAAAAAAGCTTTTACCTCTTCTACTCTCAGTTTAACCCTTTATACTTTTTCAACTATCTTTGCATTCTCCTTAGGCTCGGTATGATTAAGTAATAGGCTTTTAGCAATGTTAGAACCTGATATAATCTTGAACTTTAAATTTCTAGTATTAATGAGACTTTGAACCCTTCTTTTAATTGCTAGACAATTCTCTATTGAATGCCTTTATGCACCTCATGATACTCTTATGTAACATTAGCATCATACCATTTCAGGAAGAAGGTTGTAAGGGTATGACATAGATTCATGCTATCAATTGCCCTTAAAGTAACAGTAGGTATAGTTTCACAATAAGACAAAAGGATAGGACTAAATTATTGTCTATTATAAATGAGTCTAGTAGGTCTAGGGTTATTCATGGTGATTTGGGTATTCTGGGTGCTTTGGTTACTGCTTTATGGGTTCATATATGTTAAGTTTTAAGTTGCAATGTATACGGATTGGAAGCAAATAGATAAGGACTTGAACACAGCTCAAGTATTGTAAGGTAGTATCGATAGTAAGGTACCGGGTTCATGGGTTCACAGTAACAACATTAGCTTTCTTCTTTTTTCTTTTTACCTAAGGGTAGTTTTTTTACTTGTCAAAGATTCATTAGTTGACATCTTGCAACTTTTAATTGCACTCTCAATCATCTCTTAGAATAGCACCATATCCGTAAAATTCTTAGTGGCATTACTAACAAACCTTTCAGAAAATAAAACTATCAGAGTGTTAATGAAGGTTATTGTCATTATCTTCTCTATTAAGGGAGGAATTAATTATGTAGCCTTTTCCTCCATTTCTACGCATATTATCTAAAAATCTGATTATACTTCTTTTTATGTTCTGTAATAACATTCAGTCGGGTGCCTAATTCATAACATGCTTCTATTGCTCTAAAAAAGCAAGAGTTAAATCTGACCAAGTCTAGATCTTAACCTTATCTAACCCCATATACCATCAAGCAGCGGCACTAATCAAGCTATCTTGAAAACAATAAATCAATTTCTCATTATTCTCATACCCCAGCATTCTATAGCAATACATTCTAATGTGAGTAGATAGGCACGTTGTACCATTATATTTCTCAAACTTTGGTGTCTTAAATTTCAAAGGAATGACCAACCTTGACACCAAATCCAATTCTCTAGATTCTACCACTCCAAACTTGTCTACTTCTTCTATAGCCGTCAGTTTCTTGTCTATGACTTGTAGCTATGTTTGCTCCTTTTTTAGCATGCTTAAACATTTTCATCATAAGCTTATCCAACTCAGTAGACTTGTCAAGATTAGGAACTAATGGATTTGTCAAAGTAGACTTTAGATTTAACCCTTTGTCAATAATCACGCGTGGCATTGGAACTTCAAGATGTCCGTGCATCATTGGCACTCTTAATAGAAGGTATGGTTTGAGATACTTGAACCAAAGGCATAACATTTTCTACCTTTACATTATTCATATATTCAATAGATTTCCCTTATAGATCCATTTCCTTAGCTTGAAAACTTGAGCCTCTTACTTGCTCTTTCCCATTGGTAGCTAATGTTATCAATTCCATGATCTTAGCTAGTTGTAACATTAATTCTTCCTGACCTTCATCTTTATTCTTGAGCTTTTTTTATCTTTTCCATTCTATTTGTTGAATTGTTTTCCATATTTCTAATATAGGACAGAGTATTTTATCTCCTTTGAATGGGTATCTTCATAACCTTCCCTGTGTTTACAATTTTTTTCCTTAAAAATTGACACCAGCTTTAAAATCCCATACTATGATTATCATGCACGCCATGACATGAATGTAAATGCACACATATAGAAAGAATGGGTTAGTATGAATGCAATAACATGTATATTATGCAAACACATCAAACAAATTAGTTAAGGCAATAGCTCCAATATAAAACTAACATCTTGAATCCAATTATTAAATCTAGAAAAGCTACAGTCATATTAGTTTATGTACGAAGATAAGTTCTGGTACATCCATAAAAGAAATTCGATAAAAAATAGTTTTGCCCATCCCTTAGGACAATGCTCAACTTTTGCTCTTCATTTTTCATAAGAACATTGAGTATTAATAGGGTTTCAGATTCCATTTTCATATCACTCCAGACTTGTAACCAAGCTAGAATGCAATCATTTTTCTTTTGGCTCATTATTAGGCTAGCCAAAAGTTTAACTTCCTCTTTTGCACTCTTTTTGGCGCTCCATAGGTTCACTTTTCTATTCAGTACGGCCACCTCGAATTCCCAATCCTCAGATCCTGTCATTTTTTGAAGCATACTTGAGTTGTGTGTTATCTTGATGTAATTTTTTCATAGATACAACTTGATCATACTTTAACTGCCTATTTTTAACCTTTAATTAAGTTATCTCTGACTGAAACACTACTCATTTTGACTCAAATTCTTTTCTCAATAATTTAGCCTCGGATAAGGACTTTCTTGTTGGAAAAACCAAACTTTGTTTGGAAGCAAAACAGTATCATTGACTCGATTATCCATCCAAACATCATAGGTTAGAGTCATATCATCTTAATACTGAGCCAATTGCATACAATAGGTCTCTTTCTATTCATCAGACATGACTCATATTTCCTTTTAAATAATCATGCCAATTGCATACAATAGGTCTCTTTCTATTCATCAGACATGGCTCATATTTTTTTTAAATAATCATTTCCTCTAGATCATGCATCGAAGGAATCTTTTGGGACTTGAGTTGCCTCTAAACTAACAAAGAAGCATAACTAGTACAACCTAAAATTTCTAACAAAGGCACTCAATGTCGGTGTCTATATTGGAACAACATTACCCTAGAAAATAACCATGAGGCTTTCCATGTAACATTATACTTTTTTAAGTTCTGAAACACCGACAGCCATTGATCTTCGATATAATCCTTCAGCCAATCCTTCCCAGGGAGCTTGGTAATAGGTGATAAAAACCCAGTACACATTTGGATATCAACCTTTACATCTTTCTTAAAGTGACTATGGACCTATATCTATAACAATTATGCATATCCAAGAAATCTACTCCTTGGCTTTCTCTTACCAAAGTTTAAAGACTGTATCATCTTAACAAGAATAGAACAGTAGAGTTGATATTACCCCCTAACTGATCAAAGAAATTGACTACTACCACATTAATTGCCCTAAAGTTATAGGGAATGCCACTAATTTGTAAATAGCCAATGCAAAGATATCTCATTTCTTTTTTGAGTCTGGGCAATCATCCATTAAATCCCTTAACCTATGCTATGATATGAAATTGCTCTAACCCTTTCAAATTATATACCCTAATTCGGGTCTTAAATGCTCTAGTATTATAGGCCAACTGTCGCTTCAATGTCAATGTATTAAACTTCTTAATATACACTCGATCAGAAATGGTATACAGAATAAGCAATAAGATGATGTACTCCTTAATTGTTGATACCATATCTTCCCTATTGAAAGTGAAGTATTGCTACCCTAGGTTCCAGAATTACGCCATAACTCAGAGCAACCCCTCATCGACCTTAACCTGGACTAATAAGTCTATATCCTCATACTTTCGGGTTAATAGATCTTTCTTAATACTGTTCATTGGTCCTATATGGCCCTATAAATTTACCAAGTCATTTTGCAAGAACTAAACATGAACTCAGACCAGAAATAGTGAGACATATCTAATTTTCGAAGCATCTTCATGGTGGTTTCTAATCTGTTTCGACCAATCCTTCACTATGAGGTACTTCTTCTTTACCAAGATCATATGTTCTCCCATTTCGGATGACTTTTATGATGAACATTATCCCTTTTATACCAATAGCCTTCAATGCACTAATGATGATGCTAAAATGCATGCAAAATAAATAAACACAACAACTAAAATCATGGATTAGTAACATAGCAAATAATTCAAATATTTTGAATGGTTCCAAAAATTTTAATCTCAGGCTTCACAACCTTTAGGAATCGAAGGGACACATTTATTTAGGTTTTAGGGTATGTACCCTTCAACTGGACTCTAAAAGACTACCCCGTAGATACACAGTCTTAATTTAAGGCATCAATTCTTTTTAGGACACTTTTCTTAAAACCAAGTTATCATGATGTTTGTAGTGTCACATTAGCCATCAATCTGATAGCATAAAAGTACATTTGAATGTTCTCGACCTAAAAAATTCATGATGCAAAACTTTCAAGTGTCTGTTCACCTCAACTCAATTTTTTTTTTGGATATGTTTTAGCCATCAACCCGATAGCCAAATGGTAAGTTATAATCAAATATAAATATAAACTTGTATCTATAGGACTATAAATATCTTGAGTGATGAAGTTTGTTCGATGCCATTCGAGACCTGGACTCAAAAAAATAAAGTGAAAGAAGGTTAAAGCACTTCCCGATTGCACCTAAGCTTTAGGGTTTTTCTAGACTTTAGGTGTGGTTAATTGAATTTGGCTCTTACAGCTCATTATATGCATGTTTAAGATAACCTCTAATGCACGCGGTCCTTAAATTATTCCTCTTGCTCAGTAAAGACAACCAAGGTACCTTGATCTTAGGCTTATCGTAGACTTGAAAGAACAGATTCGATCTTGGTGAGAACACTACTCAGGCGAATGAATCATGTAAACAAGAATAATGTACCCTGAGGGCTTTAGCTGCCTATATGGATTGTTAATCACAAGATGTATTAATAAATCCATATATCTTAAAAAGGTCCTATATCTTCCAATGCATGATACTTGGCAGATAGCCTAATGCATATGCTAGTGCAGTATGTGCCGAGAAAGCTCCAAACCTGTATCTTACTTTATCATCCAAGATATACATATATGTCAATCATTTTGCTTATTTCTTATAAGCACGCGCAACATTGAATTATTATTTAAGTACCATAATATGGTTAGTGCGCATAACAATGTCATAATAATCAATCAATCAATCAAACAAACAAACAATCACAACAATAAATATCGAGGGGATTATAATTGAACACTAACTAAAATCAAGAAAAATTGAAACTCGAATAGTGTGCGACTTGTCTGAGGTCAGACTCTTTAATATGTCTTAGTGGAGTCGCCAAAAAGCTATCATAATATATAAAAATATGATCCCTAATATATCAGATCAGACAACACTTCAAATCATCATAGGACCCAACCAGTTAAAGAATTGCTCATCTGAACCTCTCATGCCAAAACATGAGAGTGACTAGGCTAAGGAGTCACCACCAATATATTTTGGCTATAGATGTGATCAGTCACTTATTAAAGCCATTCACTAAAGAGATATAAAACTCTAAAGGAATGTTTTTATGATTTGCACATACTAGAGATCTATAAAGTTGGGCTCGAAAGTCAGTTACACCACAAGTAAAGACTTAATCCCTCTCGTGATGCCTAATACTTGGTACCAACTAATCACATGTATCCAATTTTTTTCCTTAGTTTCAATCATATATGTTTATTCCATCAAAATTAAACAAAAATATCACCAAAAAATGCATCTCAAAATTTTATCGAGGACTAGCTTGATTTTATAATTAATTTGGAGCAAAAGACTTTTATAAAATAAAAATTTTATAAAACCACTTGACTCCCAAAATACTCTCTATTGACTCTATTTTTACTACTTTTATCGAATTTTGACTCTATTTAAAAGAAATTACAAAGATACTACACTTG
>JBBYHM010185301.1:0-33754 GCA_038381775.1 Adansonia rubrostipa
ATTATTAAAAAGAAACAAAAATTTATGTAAAAAAATTTATAATTATTTTTTATCACTCAATCAAAGAAGGTAGAAAAAAGATCATTTAGAGCAATTAATCGATTTGAACTTCTATAACCGAAGAAAGTGAAATGCAATGAGTAAAAAAATTGATTTAAGCTTTATTTTTCTATGCATGTCAACTTTGAAAAAGTTCAGTTTTAAAATTTTTATTTGAATTTGGTTTAATAAATATTTTATTTCTAAAGAAGATATAATTTAAAATTTTTATACTAAAAATATATATAACTATTTTATTACATCAATATATTTAAATATTAACAAATATTTAAATAAATAATTTTATTTAATATAATTAAAATTATATAAAAAAATTTTCTGAACCCCTTTGGGAAGCGGGGATACTAACTAGTTCTACTTAAAAAGCGAAAGTTAAAAACTTAAATATTTGAAAGATGTCAAATAACTAGGCTTTTATTTACATCTCAAATCTCAATTGAGAAATCAATTGAAGGATAATTTTAATTTATTTTAGTTTATATGATATTTTCATAACTAATTGAATTAAATACTTTACTTTATGTAATTTCTAAAGAATACCAAGGTATATTAAAATTTAATTATGCGTACAAAGACGAACTGTCTACTTCTTATATTTTAAATTTAATTAAGTAAAGATAAAGGTGGAGGATTAAGCACATTTTGTTTTTTCTTTAAATGTTGTAATTTTTCAATTATCTAAAATAGGGAGAAATGGAGAAAAGAAAAAGGAAGGAAGCTAAATTTTTTAAGCATAAAATGACTTTTCACTCTTAGTTCTTTTGTCATTTTATTATTAATCTGCAATTTCTAAGGGAAAAAAATTAAAAAGGGGATATCGAAATTGATGATGAAGAACAAATACAAATGCAAAAAAAAAAAAAAATTCCTAATAGAACTTCTTTGAACTTATAAGAAAATATTAATTGCTCTTTTATTTAAAAATTGTTATTCTTTTTTATTCTTTATGTACCCAATATAATTATACAACACTAACATGACACAAGAAAAAAATATATAAATAACATGTAAGCACTATACAGATATATAAATATATTAAAATTTATAAAATATAAATTATTAATATTCAAAATTTATCTTAAAATATAACACTTTAAATATAATTATGATAAAAATAATAAAAATATAATTTAAATACATGAATTATTAAATTTACATTAACATCAATTATCTTGACTAGATAGTTCTTAAATGCATGTCTACTTTTCATGATAGTGATTTAACATAAATAAAATAAAATTATTAAAAATATCAAAAAATTTAAACACAAATAAAATATTTTGCATTAATTGCGTTTAAATGCATGATATCGTAATTATTATATTATCTTTTGTATTTATTAAATGTGTTATATTCATATTATATTTTTATATTAAAGTTTTCTACTTTGTAAATTTTTTTGAGAAAACTTTTCTGAGTTTATAATTTTCAAAATTCTTTAAATATTATTATTTAAATCATATTAAATCAATTTCAAAAAATTTATTTTATATGAGTTTTGCATTTTCTTTTGTAATTTTCTTGCTTTTAAGATATGGAGTTTTTTATTCCATAAATTGTTTTGATAAAGTTTCTCTAAGTTTATAATTTTTAAAATTCTTCAATATTATTGTTTAAATCATATTAAATCAGTTTTGAAATATTTAATTTATTTTATGAGTTTTGCATTTTTCACATATAATAAGTTTTTCCGGTAAGGGTTTTCTCGTCAAATTTTATGAGTTTGTTATTTTTAATATTTTTCTATAAATTAAAAATTGTTTTTATTATTGGATTAAATTAAATTGATCATATGAAATTTTGTTTCAAATACATAATTTTTAATTTTTATCCTTTTAACTAATTTTTATGGTATAATTTTACAGATTGCACAAATATCGTCCAAAATTCTTTAGACTTTAATGATGTTATGCATGAAATCATCCACTAAAAGACAAATGCAATTAATTCAAATCAAATCTAAATTAACAAAAATAAAAAAAAACCAAAATAAAAAAACAAATAAAATAAAGAAATTTGTAGTAGTTGGTGGAAACTCCACCATTTTTTTCCATCCTTCATTCCTTATAAATAGGGGTTGGATTTCCTTATTTGAATCCTTTAAGATTGGGGAAGAAAAAATAAAGAAAAAAAACAAAAGTACATAATTTTTCAAGCTTTTCTAAGGTAATTTCTTGTAAATTTCTTAATTTTTCTTTATTTCTTGTTTGAATCTTCCTTTTAACGAGCCAAATGAATACTTGTGCTCATGAACTTTGGTTCATGTTGAAAGGCCATGTATAATGGCTATGATTAAAGCTTTTGATTTTGTTATTTTACTTAATTTTTATTAGAAATAATTTGATTTTCATTGAGATTATTTGTGTTTGTTGTGTTTGTTGATACCTATATTGTTATTTTAAGTATACATGTTTATGTAATTTTTCTTAATATTTTCATGTTGTTTTATATTGATTTATTCATTATTTTTTATGTTTTCGTGCTTATTCATGCTTGGTAAAAATGCTAACATGTATGTATGTTAATATTTGTGAAACTATGTGATGAAAAATATATATATATTTTTGCTGAAAAAACATGTTGGCTGAATCATGTTGGGATGATTTTGTGTTGTTTTGATTTTATTTAGCTTATTTTGTAAATATGGAGATTATAGGGACTAAATTGCAAAAAATTGCAAAACTTTTTCTTTGGCCATCTAAACTTGATCGAACCTTATAGACAACCTTAGAATGTTTTTATGCTCAATTTAATATATTTGGATATGTTTTATGGATTTTATACTATTTTGGGGCCATTTTGTAATTTTAAAAAGTTTAAAGACTAATTTGCAAAATGTGCAAAAAATTGTTTTCTGGCCATAAGTGTTTGGCTTGAATCATTTTCATGATTTTTGGTGTGATTTTTGCGATATTTCATGATGTGTTTTATGTTAATTTATGATTGTCTATTATGTAAGGACTATATTGTAAAAATGAAAAAAAATTTGTTTCGAGGTCATTCGTGCTTGTCAAATACTTGTGTGTGCTTATGAAAGTGTTTCCATGTTTATTTTCATGTGTATGATTATGTTTTATGTATTTTCAACCATTTTATGGTTATTTTATAATTTTAAAAAGTTCAAGGGCTTATTTGTAAAATTGCAAAATTTTTATTCTATGGCCATAGGTACTTGGCCAAATTTATTATATGATCTTTGGTATGATTTCCATAATATTTTGTGATGAATTTTATGTTTAATTATGATTTTATTTTGTATAGGGACTAAATTGTAAAGTTAAAAAATTTCAGAGACTATTTAGAAAAACTTTGCTAGAGTTAATGTGATATTTTTGACTATTTAAGAATATTTGTAACTTTCCTATGATCTTTCGTAAGGGTGTAGAAATTATTAAAACCTTTTGTATTCTTTCAGTTCTCCATTAAGGTAAGAAATACAAATTTGAAAAGGTTAAGGACCTAGTAATTTTTTGCATTTTAGGTCTACCATGATGTTTAAGTTGCCCATAAAGGGTATAATAGTCATTTCATATCATTTTCAACTTTAGATAATTGGGATACTTATAGGTCAAAGGTATACCTTAGAGCTATTTTGGTAATTTTTTCAAAACAGAGTCCTATATGATCATCGGGATACTTATAGGTCGAAATTGTATAATAGGAGTAGGTTCAATTGTTCATGATGTCATCCAGCCCTTTAGGCTTACTGGGATACCAAATGTTAAAGGTAGACCTTAAAGGCATTTTAGTAATTTACATTAGAACCAAGTCCTACATAATCACTGAGATACTTTTATGTTGAAGCTGTACAATAGTAATAGGTTCACATGTTTATAAAGTTTTAGAATTTTTAGGGACCATGATACTTATATGTAGAAAGTACACCTTAGTAAAATTTCATTAATTTATTTTAAGAATAGAGTCCTTTAAGGCCGCTAAGATGCTTCTACATTAAAGGTGTACTTTAGAGGACATGTCAGTCATATTCACCACACTCAAGTCCTTAGAGTTGAGTTTAGTACATTTTGTCTAAACCGAGTCTTAGGGAGATTTTTATTATTATTAATGTTATTAATAAAATTAGAATTTTTATAAATTAAGCCAATGTCTCTGATGTTAAAATAGTACATGGAATTTCTCCCAACATACGAGAGGAATTCTATGCATTATTTTAATAATGAGATATCTTTCTAAAAATGAAATCAAGATTTTTTATAAATTTAAAAAAAATCAAACCTTTTATATTCCACCGACTCTCCAATGAGGTACAAAAGATATTTTGACTCTTTTTAAAGTCTTTCATATTCCACCAGTTTTCCAATGAGGTATGAAGAAGAATGATAAAAGCTTATGTGTTCTTCTGGTTCTCTAAAAGGTACGAAAAATATTTTGATTTTCAAAAATATTAGAACTCGATTTTCTCATCTGGAATAATAAATTTATTTTATAAAATTTTATTTTTGATATATGGGAATTATAATTAAATATTTAATATTGAATTGAATAAAAATCAAAATTTATGTTAATACATAATTCATAAGATATCAATTACTGGACTTCACGAGAAGGTCGATCCTTATTGTGATTGTAATCGACTCTCGAACTCTTTCATACGATCTCTAATGCAAGTGCAAACCCTAGAGTTTATTTTTATAGGTTTCGAAATCTTTAAAATATAAACTCCAGCAGGTGTCTAATCTCACTTGGCCAAAATAAGATTGGTGGCAACTCTAAAAAAATGGTCGTTATGAAATAACTATTTAAAGAAGTCGAGTGAGCGATTCATCTTAACAACTCAGTCCCCAAACATGAAAAATAAAGAAAAATAATAATATGACCCTTAAAAATAAAAGAATAATGATATATAGATATATAAAAGAATGTGGGGTACACCTACCCTTTTAAGTCGAACTGGTCAGATTCATATACGGGCCATGTTGCGATAGCTTGGTTACTCCACTGGGAACGGGTTATAGAGTTAGGCCTAAAATTAATTAAGTGTTAACTAATTTTGATTAGTGCGATTTCAATTGGTATATAATTTGCATTTTTTATTTATATAGAAATTCTACTATATTTTTAATATTTTTCACTAAGCTATTTTTTTCTTTGCAGCATTATTTCTAGGGGGAATTTAGGATAGGGATTTTTATTATTTTTGAAAGTTTAGAGTCATAAAAGGTAAGTGTTCCCCCTCATACATTGTGCACTTGCATATGCAATATATTCTCCTTTAGGTGAATGGAATGGGCATGGGTACCTAATATTTTAAGAGTGGGCAAAGTAGTTCTACCTTTTGAGGTGTTAGCCTTTGTTTGGGCCAATGAAAAGCCCACCAAGTGTAAACTCTGATGCTGGCCTTAGGTGTTAGCCTCGTTATGGGCATGGAAAATACTCTTACTCAAATTCAACCCTTTCCGACATAAACCCACGATAGGTAAGGATTAAGGTACCTCATAAGTTCTTTTCAAACTCAAAAACAATTTGAGAACCTGTTTAAATGATTAAACTGAACTTCAAGTAATGAACCATAAAGGCCTTACCTAGTTAGGTACACATAGGAGAACATTTCTTACCCTTGTCTCTTTATTTTATGTTCTAAACATATGAATCATGTGATGATAATAAGACCTGTTGCACTATAAAAAGCATTATCATTATTTTGATCAGATATCAAGTGATGATAAACAAACGTCATCACTAATAATGTGATTATTTTTTTGTCTTGCAATTCATATGTGCGGCCTTAACTACATGGTGTAGACACGTAGGTTAGGTGATGATGTTCAAACGTCATCGCCATAAATAAAGTCTTTTTATTTGCCCTAATAGGTGTTGTAACACCCTAATAAATTTATTTGGGGCAACTTTTATTCATTTTCATATTAATTATCTTACTTATCTAGGCTAATTTATTTCTCTTTTTTGTTATTATTATCGCTCCTCTTTGTATATTATTATGCCTTAAGGCAGCATACTGCCTTAAGTTTATTTAGGGCTTTCTTTTTGATAATAGGCCCTTTGCATATATTTGTTCACACACATTTTTCTTTAACATTACATTAATTTCATCCTTGCACCCATTCATATACGTACATTCGTACATGCATTCATGACATGCATTTTATAAGGGTAAGGGGGTAAAATGAAGGTTCATTCAGATTTATTAGTATTCTAAAGGAATTTATTTCTTTTAACCCAAGAATGTCAGGACAATCAAACATCATTGTCCATAGCAGATGAATTTTTAGTATGCTTACAAAGGATGGAGGGAGACGATCGAGAAGCCCGAGAAACTATAATAAAATGACAGGAGGAGATGCAAGCCAAAATCTCTAAGCTAAAGGAAGAAATAAAGGCTAAAGAGAAAGAGTTTGAAAATGAAAATGCAAGAAAGCAAGGGAAGCTTCCTAGTACTATTGCCAGTTTATCCGAGGCAGAAAGGCAACCACCTCAAAGAACGAACTTATGGGAGCTAGTCCCACAATGCATACTTTTGTAAATAATGCTCAACAAAAGGTAACAAGTGTAAGACATGATACTACTTTAAATAATTCAATGGGTGCAAATATTGGTGGGTTCATTAAATAAGAAAGTCTCGGGTTCAATACTCAAAAAGGGTTCAAAATAGCTATAAAAAAAGGTACCAACTCTTTGAAAAGAGGTTTAAGGTAATAGAAAGAGTCAAGGATTTATAAAGTGCTGATGCGGATGAGTTGAGTTTCGTACCAAAACTAATTCTCCGTTCTAAGTTTAAGATGCCAAACTTTGAAAAGTTCAGTGGCACTATTTCTCTATAAGGCTACATCAAAATCTATATAAGAAAAATGACTGGGCACACCCTCAATGACAAGCTTCTCATTCACTATTTTTAAGAAAGGTTGTTAGGGTTAGCATTAAAATGGTATAATGATTTGAATAAGAGTCAAGTACAATGTTTGGAAGACTTAGCTAATACTTTTCTTCAGCAGTATAAGCATATATTAGATTGGGCACCTAACTGATTATTTCTTCAGAGTATGGAGAAGAAATCAACAAAAATATTCATACAGTATTCCTAAATATGGAGAGACATAGCAACCCAAGTATAACTACCTTTGATGGAAAAAGAGATAGTATCTTTATTTTTGAATACCTTACCAAATCCTTTCTTTGATAAACTTGTGGGAAGTATTAGACACCTTATTTTGTCTAGGCTAACTGTTAACAAGCTAGGGGATGGTCATCACCCGACAAAAGAGTATTTTTGAGGAGGTCAAGAATGCATATGGATTATATTAAAGAAATGCAAGGATGTGGCATCAAATGACATAGTTCCAGGTGCTCGAGGATAAAAGACAAGGGAAAATTTATAATTTTACCTAAATATATTGATACATGGTTCTTATGTATTGATACAATGCTCTAATGACCTAAAAATTTGAAATGTTCCCATTGGTATCGATACAATGTGTAAATGCATCGGTACATGAGTTTGTGTATCAGTACATGAACTCATGTATCGATACTAGGCCATGCCAGAACCAAAACTTACATTCTATAAAGTAGATGTATCAATACACATCAACTTGTATCGATACAATGTTTCATTGTATCGATGAAATGTTTCATAGTATCGATACAATGATCGATACAATGATCATTGTATCGATACATTTTGGGTTTTTTAGACCAAATGTATCAATAAATTCTTCATTGTATCAATAGATGCAGGCTATTTTTCATGATCGAGGCATTTTTAACTTATCCACCATTGATCCAAAGCTCAATTTTAACTTATTTTGCATTAGAAAAGATCAAAACCTATAGCATATTATGAATTTGGACTTGTGAATTAATTAAAACATTTTTTTGAAGTCTAAATTAGATCATAAAGGGTCAATGTCATATGATCACCCTACTCCTCCCTTGTTTGTTGACAAATATCACCATCAGGCACCCTACTTGCTGGTATCTGATTTCAGCAATCAAACCAGCCACCCTATGTCCATCATATTGGCAGCAAATTGCTTCCTACAGCTACCCTATAGCCATCAGCTGTCACAACTTTGTCCCCTCAAGAAATGACCAAAAACACCTCCAATTTAGCTCCAAAGTGTTGGTATAAATAGGCCATTAATATCTCAGTAGAAAAAAAAGTTGTTTCTAGCTGGTTTCAACGCTTCTAACTCATTCACACATAAAAAATACAGAATCTCGTAGCCCTTCACTCAACATCCAAAAATAGCCCTAAACACTCACTCCCAACCACATAAACTTTGAAAAATCATCCTCATCCATACTAGAATTGAAACCTTTCTTTTTCTCTCATTTCTTGCTAATTAACAACAAGGAAAAGAGAGGAATTTAGGCCATCTCTGCTGCTTTAACCACTTGACCAAAAATTGAAGCTTTGTTGGTATAACTTCCTACTTAATCACTTTTATTTTTTGTTTTTTAGCATCTTTATCTTTCAGTGAACCTTTCATGCTTCCATCATCCTCTTAGGATTCTCATGTGTTATTATGACTTTTGGTTGTGGTAGCTTAGGATTTGGATGTCTTGATGCCCTTTTTAATGTGCAAAGTGTCTTATTTCATCCTCATTATTTTTTACAACTCTTGTTCATGCATTTTATGCCATATCCATGCATCATGTTATGTTCAATCAGTGCATAAATCCTTAGCCTAGCATGTTTATACGTTAACTTGCATTTTGTCATGAATCATTATCATTTTTGGCATGCTTTGCTTCATGAGATGCATGCAAACATTTTCTTTGTCAAGACCATTGGTAAAGTTAGTATCCCTATTCATGTTATGTGCCATCCCTTTATATGTTCATTGTCTTCTCCTTATCTAGGTGCATGTTTGATGGCTTTTGAAAACTGATTTTCAAAACCTCGCTAAGCTAAGCATGTTAACCTCAACCAATAAGGATTAACATGAGCTTAGTATTTTCCTTAAAGTTAGCAAAAAAATCTTGGGGAAAAATTAAGTTTTCCAAATATGGAATCCTAATTAAACGAGCCTAAAACTTTTGAATTTTTGACGAAAATGGCCCTGCACTAGTCCTCGAAATGTTTGTGCCTTGTTTTTGTGTTAAAACCTTGAGTAATATGATTAACAGGTTGTTTCATCATCCTAAACCACTTCGAGGTTATGCAAATAGTTAGTGACGCTCATGCCACTCTTTCCCTTCAGTCATGGATGTTCGAATGTCAATGACATAAGTTTGGACCCGAAAATACAAAGAAAAATAAAAAATATCCCTTGCTTTGCTTTGTCCCCTGCTAGTAGCACAACTATTGCAAATTGAAAAATCAATTAAAAATCTAAAACGATTTTTCATGAATTTTTTGATTTTTTTCTTTTAAAGTGTGTCAAATTATCTCTAAAACAATGTCTTATTCACCCTCGGATCATTCCAGATGAGAGAGTTATGATTTTTCAAATCTAAATTATCTAGAATCCCTAGAATCAATAACATGTATTCTGATTAGGCCATTCAAACCCACTAAATGATTTTTTCCAAATCCTTCAAACATTTTTGCTAAAAAATTCATAAAATTCCCTTCCTAGAAAGGTATTGTTTGCAATTTCTTGATACCAAATGAGTTCGAAGTGATTTTTCAAATTTTGACACATCCTATCCCTTGTATGCTCTGTCAGCAACGTAATTAATCCAAACTTGAAAATTTATTCGTTGGGAAAGTGATTTTTTGGGATATTGGAAATATTTTTAGATTGAACCTCATCGAGTTGCCTTTCTAACAATATCTTGTTCACCCTCTAAAACTTTCAAACCAATTTAAAATAAATTCAGAAAATGGGATAGCATGATGTTGTCCCCCTATTTTTGGTTATGGTAAAAATTGAGTTGCTTTCCTGAGCTTCATCCTGAGACATTCGAATGTCACCATATCGCCTTGATCAACCTCAAAAACATGCTTTGACCTCCCATAGGCTCGCATCAGGCACAAATTTTTCTTTATATCTTTACCATCTTCATTCACAATAATTTCTTTTATCAAAAAGCATCAAAATGTTCACTCATTTTCTAAAGCACAAAGTTTTGTCAACTTCAGTTTTCTAACTCGATTTTTTTAAAGAGTGTCAGACATGTCACTTTCAGGGATACTTCAACCCTGACCTTCTGAGGGGATACTCTAACCCCACTTTCTCAAAATTATTAAGATTTAAAAATCTTCCTTTGTCAAAATTATTCATTAGCCTCAGGGATACTCCAACCTTGTCTTTCAACTATAATTAAAATTTTCTTCTACTTGGATTTCGATGAATGTGTCAAGAGTCAAGCCCATTTTTATTTTAAAAAGACCTCATTCAATTAAGAAACCTAGATCCATCTTGAAAATTACCAATTCAGTTATTCCCAGATAATCGATGCCAATTGCCAGATAAATTCTAATAGTCCATCCCTTCTTTTTATCATTACATTGAATGGTTCATGTTATGTTACTTCATTTGTTGCCTTACTAATGTGATTTCTTTGTGATGACTATTTGCATTCATATTTTCAAATCATTTCAAGTAAAATTAAAGGTGAATTCTATGGAGGTATCTCTCTAGTGCCCAAAATGAAATATTCCATTTTCAAAGTAAAATCCAAAGGTCATTTTTATTAAAAATTTTTATATTCCCCATTTATCCAGGGCGCATATGAGATTCAATCTTTTCATCAAAACCTGGCTTTGTATTTCTACAAAATTCATGCATTAAAAGAGGGTTATATCAAAATAGTGATGAGTTAAGATTAAAAAAATCAAAATTGAGATAAGACATAACTAGTAAGGTATCGATTTTGGGCATCGTGAAGAGGTTCGTGCCTTATTGTGCGTAACCAACTTCTGAACTCAAATAGTGAATCTTTATACCATGCAGACCATGAGATCGATGTTTCGAGTTTCTTAACTCAAGATATAAGTTTCAATAGGCATCCAGTCATGCCTAGCCCAAAATGATCGATGGTGACTCTAAGCGTTGGCCACTTTATGATGGTCATCCCAGACCAATAAGATGAGTGATTCATCTTATGGTCCCCTCCGCTATATCACAAGTCAAGAATCTATACTTTCTCATTCTCATCACGTTACGAAGGAAAAGTCTCAGTCAAGAAGACATTTCCTAGTTAGAAAAATATTTTAAATCATAAACAGCCATAGATCCGCAAGGATCTACCCCAAGGTACATTGCGATAGCGTGGCGACTCCACTGGGGATTATATAGAGAGTTAGGCTAATAACTAGCCATGTCTTACTAGGTTCTCGGTTCCTTCGATCTTTGATCATTATTTAACTATGACCCATTTTTTCGTTTTGTTAATTAATCTTTTGTTTGGCATGATGGTCAAGATTCTCTTATTTTCGAATAACCATCAATTTAATAAAAATGGTAATACGAGAGTAAATAAAAAGGTTTGACTATTTTTGCATCATACACCGTGCACTTGCATGTGCATTAGAGTCCTGCCAAACTCCACGGCAAGGTTATAATCCAAGCATTAGGAGAAAATGAGTTATCTGCCTTCATGAGTAGCCCTCTGCATAAGCATAACAATAACTCCTCGGATGTAAATTACCTATGTCTCTCATGAGTAACCCTTCGCATTTGCATAGGGAATTACATCCATCAGACCAAACTCGTTCCACCAAACCCATGATGGGCTTCAGATCAAGGTGCCTTGACTGTCCTAACTAGATAGAGGAGCGATTCGGATACCTATTTAGGTGTCAACTTAAACCTCATATAATGAGCCCTATGAGCTAAACCATGTCAAATTCTTCCAAAACATTGCTAGAACACTTAGAGAACAGGGCCACTTAGGGAAACATTCCTAACCTAGAGAACAGGGCCACTTGGGGAAACACTCAATTACCATAATTGTGCAAGTGATAATGAGTGTATAATCATCACCTGCATCTGCATTTTTTTATCATTTATCAAGGCATGCTGTCGTACGACCTGAACGATGGCTAACTTTGTCTAATCGGTGACAGTGAGCAAAAACCATCGTCCATAATGTTTTATGCTGTAAACTGTTATGCTATCCTAGTCATGACTTAACGTGCATCTGTACTAGTGGTGATAAACGGATATTATTACCGATCAGTTATTTTTCTATCACAATAAGATATTATATCACCTCATGGAGGGCAAGTTGCATCTAGACATATAGATGCGCTCTCGTTTCTCATCTCACCATCTGGGTCGAGACATGTAAGCAATATTTTTTCTCTAATGTTCTTAAATTCTTTAATTCCTTACATTTTGTCTCTTTGACATTTCACTAACTCGTTTTCTCTTTGTTTTGTGTCTCGGCACATACATGATTTCATCATAACTATCATGACTATCATCATTTTAGGATAATTATTCTGATTCAGTGTTAAGCAATGGACATCATTTATGGAGCAACAACACATCTCCACTATCGAGTCCTTTGAAAAAATTAGAACATGGTCAGAAAGTCGCCAATGTCAAGACAGGGACATCTTAAAGCCTGATTACGTCTCAAAAATGCATGAGAAGGTCAAGATTGGTTTTCGTCAGAATGATTGTCAGGAACTAAAGCACATTTGGGACAGTTGGGACAGCAACGAGAAAGAAGCCTTCACTAAAAAGTACAGGGATATAGCTCTCTTACTTCGAGTTCAGTTGGATAATGGCTTGTTATGAGTAATGGCACAGTTTTGGAATCCGGCCTATAGATGTTTCACCTTTAACCAATAAGATTTAGTCCCTGCCATTGATGAATACATAGCTCTACTCAACATAGAAAGGGCCAAGTTAGATCAGATTTACTATAAAGCCCTAATGCATCTTCTGTTCAAGAAAAGGTTGAAGCAAGCTCTTGGGGCCACAGAGGCATGGGTTGATAGTCACGTCAAGGTAAAAAGAAGCAGTGAATACATCTCTTGGGCTAGCTTGAAAGAAGCCATGGTAATCTAATCAAAAGAAAGATCAAGATGTCTACATTCTAGCAATCTACGGGCTCATTATATTCTCAAAGATTTTGGGTTATGTAGAAGCAGCAGTCATAAATTTTTATTCCCGCCTATGTTGCAACATCAACCCTACTTCTGCCATCATCGTCAAACCATCCTTGCCCTCAGCTTTTGTAAAAGAATGAGAACAAAAAGTTCATTGGTTGTGCCCCATTGCTCTAGAAATGGCTCCTAGGTCATCTTTATCTTAGGAAAAGGAGAGCTATGCAAAATTTTTTCTTCAAGTTTGGTCGTCTTTCCACTGTATTAGAGGAAGAATGTCATCAAGATAAGATAAAAAAGCATTGGGTCAAGGAATTATGAAACGTTAAGGAGGAAAAATCACATGAAGAGCCTCGTGGGTGTTTCCTCAGTTGATTGTGTAGAAATATGGAAACTATACTTATGTACCGCTCTTGGGATTATAGGGAAGTACTAGTTATGCTCCTCTATTGGTATTGCATCAGTTCCAATGCCAACAATTCATCCCATTCTTTAAAGACTTGGGACATTGGGATTTTGAATACAGTGAGCCTAATTATAAAGCGAAAGTCCGGTTAGCTTTCCAAGCTTGGAAGTAGGCCTATTGTATGGAATGATACTGGAGAGAAAGCCCTACCACTCCTGGATATGAAGAATGGAAACTCCACCATATCAATAACCCATTGCCATACCCAACTTCAGGATACTACAAATCCTAATAGAAGAGTTGCCTCTTGAGACTGAGCTACTTAGGAGGGAGTTCAAACGAGAAAAGGATCCTTTGTCATAGAAATCTCTCGACTTAAAGAGCAAAAAGGCCTGCTAAAAGTGGATATCTATCTCAGGAGTGGTGAAACGGATTGAGTCATCAAAGAAAGGGATCACCTCAAAGATGACCTTAAAAGCCTAACCAAGGATTATGTGGCACTCCGAAAAACTAATAAGTCCTGACGTGTTGGCAAGACATTAGTCGAATGGGAAGCGAAAGTTGCCACTCTTAATCGTGAGCTGAATCAGCAAAAAAAGGAAGTCAGAACCAACAAAGAAAAATTCACAGGGGCAATTACTCTTGCCTTCATCTACCAATGAAGAAATTAAAGACTTGAGACCCAAATGCAAGATGCAAGAGCTACTAGGGTCAAAAACGAAGTCCTCACTCATAGAATCCATGAATTAGAGCAGTCTCTCTAGATTCGTCAAGGTCATATCAATGAAAAAACAAGGGCTTCCGAGCAATATGAACTAGAGTGGCGAATGACAATCAACCAAGCATGTCTTAACTACAAAGTTCAATATCAACACCTCACTAAACAAGTTCAAATGGCTCAATAAGAGGTGAACAACATGATTAATGTAGCTCGGTCTATAAGGTGAGACATAGTACTTTTCGAAGATTATGAGCAGTAACTTTTAAGCTTTCTTGATCATGTGATTACACAATGGAATCATGTTAGATATTTTTAGATGTAATCATGTTGCAAAAAAATCCTTTTTCCAGTTTTATGAATGATGTTATTGACAAAGTTGTTCCAGGAATCAATTGTCTTAAATGCATATGCACATTTAATTTCACTATTTTGCACTTGCATCAATCATTCATCATCTTAACTCATTATTGCATTATAAACACTCATCAATAAATACATTTTTAAGTAAATGTTTAATACGAGAATTAGGCCATAAAAGTGTAAGGGATTCTGAGGTCAATCAGGAACATCGAACCTAACACCCGTATCGCTACTACACAGGATGCAGCAAATAAATCATAAAGAGTGATCATAAAGCTTGTATTAAGCGACTTGAGCTAATGGTTAAGGAATCATAGGACCAGATGCTCCGTCAGCAATGCAAAACGCTAACTCAAATTGCAAAACTTATGAAATTAATGACAGCCTTCATGAAAGAAAAAAAGAAAGTCATGATCCTTCCAACACTGAAAATCCCCTTACCAATAATCCAGAACCCACCCGAGGGAAAAGTAGACAAGAACAATGGCCTACTCCTATACTTATCTCTCAGGCTTCGCCAGTTATCTACCTAAATTTCCATTATGGCAAGTGGAACCCTTATCCGTGGCACAAGTCTTGGACAACCCAATTCATTCTAACCTAATTCATTCTTAATACTCAAAGGTTAATGCAAGAGTTTCATCAACTGATCTAGTAACCTTTGATCATGAGGAACCAGAGAAAACAGAAGGTCAAAAGTACACCATGATTGTAGAAGAAATAAACAAATTCCAGCTACTAGAAAAATACCTCTAAGTTATCAGAGGGAGTGACAAGTTTGAAGCTCTTGATGTGCAATCGCTGTCTTTGGTGTTCAACCTTGTCATTCCCCCAAAGTTCAAAGCCCTAGAATTTAAAAAATTCAATGGAACCACTGACCCTTCCATCTAGATCCAAATGTACCTATGGAAGATGGCTGGGTATGAGAAAGATAAAAAGCTCTTTATCCACTACTTCCAGCATAGCCTTACTGAGGCAGCAGCTTAGTGGTATATCAAGCTAGACAATGAAAAAATCCAATCATGGGTTGACTTAGCTAAAGCCTTTCTAAATTAATACCAACACACGTTAGATTGGGCATTGGACTGACTTTCCTTTATGAATTTTAGGAAAAAGTCCACTAAAAGTTTCAAGTAATGCACCCAAAGGTGAAGAAAAGAAGCAGCCATAGTACAGCCTCCCCTTATAGAAAAAGAGATGTCAGTCACTTCCTTTCACATCTTACGTGCTTCTTATTATGGGAAGCTCATAGGAAATGCCACCAAAAGATTTGCAGACCTAGTCCTCTCTAAAAAAATGATTAACGGAACCATTAAGAGTGGTAGAATGTCTATCGGGGAAGATTTGGATCGAGCAAGAAACCTATTGCCAATAAAAAGAAAGAAGGAAAGGCCAATGCCCTAAATTATGCTAGCTCATCTTCGCTAAAATGGTGTTAAATACCTGACCCTCACACCCAAGCACGCTATATTCTTACCCTATCATAATACCCCCTCAGCTAATTCATGCCATAAACTATAACCCAACCTTTGCAATCCCATCAAACCCACTATAAAGCTACTCTCCATAAGTTCACAAAAATACCAATCGAACAACCAATAATGCATTGGCAATTAAGGTGTAAATCAATAAAGACAATATTTTGATCTCGTCCCTATGACCTAGAAGGAACTCTGCCAAACTTTGCTCCAAAATCATTTAGTGGCCTTAATCTATGTCCCAAAAAAAAAGCAACCATACCTGTAATGGTACAACCCTAATGCCCACTGTGAATGCCATGCTGAGGCACGGGGCATGACATCGAGAACTGCATATCTTTCAAACAAATGTGCAAAATCTAATTAACTTAAAAGTCTTGCAGTTCAAGCTAAACTAGGGACCACATGTTACCACTAATCCTTTACTAAACCACATTGAGCCAGCTGCAAACATGATCGGCATTAAGAATAAAGATGAAGTCAAGATAAGCATAGAGGATGTAAATATGTCGATGTTCTTGGTCTTGCAGGCATTGATTCAGGTCAGATTGCTCAATGCAATAGAAAATTGGAAGACATTCCTAACAACTTCTATGACTTTCGCATAATTGTAGGTCATACCCTACAAACATGCAAAGAGTTTAGGTCCATGGTTCAAAGAATAATGAATAAAGGCCAGATAGAATTCTATCATGAGACTACACCTAATGCTGAATCTATCAACATGATAGGAGACAAAACCACGCAGCTGCCTTACGAGAGAAATCAACCCCTCATTCTTTATGCTAAGTGAAATCTCAAGGTCAATTTTTTAACACCTACACCAAAGTTAGTCATCGAGGTACCTAAACCATTCCCCTATAAGAGTAACAAAGCTATCACATGAAAGTACGAGAATCAGGTAGTGATGATCGAAAAATTAACTCCCACAACTGCTGCAATAAAACTGTCAATAGTTTGTCACCTAACCCATAGCGGTAGGTGTTACGCTCCCTCAGCTCAAAAAAAAAAAAGGTTGATGCATCTTCAAGCACTAGTACCACTCAGGCCCAGGCAAAAAATTTCGAGCTCAAAAAAGTCAAGGAAGCACTAGACCAGTTAAACAAATAACCCACAGAGATTTCTGTGCTATCTCTGCTTCTTAATTTAAAGATTCACAGAAATGCATTACTGAAGGTGTTAAACAAAGCATATATGCCACCAGATGTCTCCATGGACAAATTGGATCGGCTAATGAACAACATCATGGTCGATAATTATATCTCCATCATCAATGATAAGATCCCACTTAGAGGTAGGGCTAGTTATAAAGCTCTGCATATCACTAACCATTGCAAGGGATGCATTTTGCCTAAAGTACTCATAGATAATAGGTCGGCCCTTAATGTTATACCCATGACTGCATTAAGCAAACTCCCTATCGATCAGTCCAACATCAAGAGTAGCCACACCATAGTCTGAGCTTTTGATGGAACATGTCATAGAGTAATTGGAAATATCACAATCTAGCTCCAAATAAGCCCACATACATATAAAGTTGACTTTCAAGTTATGGATATTAATCCATCTTACAACTGCCTAGGAAGGCCACGGATACACTCCGCCGAGGCTATCCCATCCTCTCTTCATCAGAAGCTTAAATATGTGATAGATGATAAAATAATCACCATCGAGGCTGAAGAAAAAATGATCGCCATTACTTTCACTTAAGAAATCTACATAGAGCCTAATGAAGATGTACTAGAGTCATCCTTCCAATCCTTCGAGTTCGTTAATACAGCATTTATGGGAAAAAGATTGCCAATAGTTGAACCCTACCTATCAAAGAGTACCCACTCAGGTTTAAAAATGATTGTTAATACAGGTTCTTGTGCTAAAAAAAGGCTTGGCAAGAATCTATAAGGGATGGCCCGAGCTCTACAGGTCACCACTCAAGTCAACAAAAAAGGCTTAGGATTCAAGGCTAATATGCAGTCAAGAAAGCAACAAGAAAGAATGATCTGCAACCAGAAAGTGACTCGATCATTGGGTTCAGAGAGGGAATTAAAGCCAACAATGTTCTTGTCTCTCCATAAAATATTTTGTTTAGAAGAACGAATCGATCAAACGGATTAGAAGAGCGAAAGGCTAAAATGTCTTGGCCATCTAAAACAGAGCACTTCACAACCTTTATCTTCAAGATATCGAGTATAAAATGCGTGTCCTTCCACTAAGACCTGATTTTGATGATGGGGTTATAACAGAAACACGAGTAGTTTTCTGGTTAGATTTTATGTAGCATACTCCTATTAGCATAGGAAACTTAACAGTAAGGCAGTACACCATCGTAATCATATTGTTCTTCTTCATTAAAGGCCTTTCTAAAATACATTATAGGCGAAGATCGATCAACTACAAGGAAATCTACCATGATGGTTACCGTATGCTCATCATCCCCAGAATGATGGTAGCATGATTGTCCATTTGATAGGAATTGGTTGGTTGGCAAACCCATAAATCAAGGATGATGGTGTAAAGTTTTCATCTTCGAACCTCATCTTTCAAAATGCATCCCATTATAGGATTTCGACTACACTTCCATTATCTATCAAAATTTGATAGACTTGGTAATTACCAATGTAGTAGATACAACTATGGGATTATTCCCATTGTCTGATAAAAAATGGGAATCTACTTCTGTAAAAACTATCACCTAGCTATTTTGCTTTAATCACTTGGGGGCCGTATCCACAACCATGACACTTTGTAAGTGGGACTCTCATTTAGACTTACTTATAGCCCAATCCTCTATGGCACCCATAATAAAATTGATTACTCTAATGATCGAACGCTTGCTTGATGTGTAATCCTACTGCTTATTAGGTGATTGTATTATGTCTTTTGCACTGATTTTCTTTTTGATGAACTATTTGATTGCCTTTTCTTACTAGTAATTCTATTGCATTTTTTAGGCTAATGCAATCGTCAGTGATATGGCCTACGTTGTTATGAAAATCGTAGTGCTTCTCAAGGTCTTTTTTGTTTTATTTGCCCTTCATTGGTGAACTTTTTTTGATCAAGCCATTTTTCATTATGGTGGTGAAGATGTGAGTCCTGCTAGCATTAAGGGGGAAGTATAAGTCATATTTTGTGTAAGGTGGGGTTCATTCTCTTTTCCTGCTTTATGGGTAATTCTTCTGTGGTTGGTTTGGCTTATCTTTCAGTTACCTAGAACCATAGTGATCATTTTTCCTCCTGGCTCTACTGTATCGATCACCTTTTGGCTCCCTGTCATGCTGCTTGGCTTTTTGATGGTGATCTCAATCTCTTCAGCTTCAATCTATTTTTGTGCTTTCTTATAAAGCTAGTACATTTTGGTTAGCTGGGCATCTGTAAGTGCATACTTTAAGTATTTGTGTCATACTCCTGATATGAAAATGTGTATGGCCCACCCGTCATTTAGATCATATACTTCAAGGGATACAGCATTGAAACACTTCACGTATTCCCTTGTAGTTTTTTCTATTTAACCACCATTAGGCTTGTAGAGGTCCTAGTCATTGTTTCTGTAACTGCTGAAATATGTGAAAAAGTTTTTGCCCAACTAGTCAAAGTTTGTGATGGACCTTGGGTTGAGGGAGTACCACTATATGCATGTCAGTCCATGAAATGTTGTCCGAAAGATGCGTCATTATATTGCAATTGGGACATCTAGCAGGTTATGGGATACTCAAAAATGGTTTAAATGGTCCATGGGGTTAGTCTTTCCATTATATGTATCCGAGGAAATTTAATTTTTTTGGGGACTAGTACTTATCGTATGGTGGCTGACAACATATTATGTTTTTCATCAAGCCATTCCCAATTATCTTTATCACGTTGTTTGATGTTTATGATTTCTTGCTTTACGGTAGCTACTTACTCAACAAGATCTAGGGCCTGGTGCGGTAGTGAAACCTTGCTAGTTTGATTGAAGTGCCCAAGTGGTGGCTTATGTTGTACGAGTGTTGAGCAAGAGCTTTCTTTAGTAGCTTACTGAATAGGGTAAGACTAGTTAGCTTGGGTAATTTGCTAGTTATTAGTTTAGGCGATCTTCTGCTGATTAGATTAGGCAGTCTACTAGTGGTATGGTATAGCAGTTAGTCTGGGAATTAACCAGTTGGGCTAATTGCAATTTTGACTACTGTATGGTGGCGAGCTGGTTTATCTTGCTTGAAATTAGGCTTAGTACTGAGCATAATAATCAGGGTGCCATGTTGAAGATGATAAGGCAGGTGGAATGGTAAGGTACATTGATAGTGGCACATAGGCATACAAGAGGTTGAATAGGTTTACAAAGTTAAATGAAGGTTGCATTATTAGGATATCGTTGGATGCCAAGGGTACATCAGCAACGTCTGTGGTTATAGATGTAGAGATGATCATGATCAAGTTATTTAAACCTAATGGTTGGCCATCGTTAGAGGCGTTAGTTGTTATTGGTGAAAGCAAGCCTAGTAGACTCTGGCAGTAGGTGAAAGGTGACTGTGCTAACTAAGAAGGTATAGTTATTGATATCTGAGGGCATGAGAAGGTTGGTCATAAGCTAGGGTTTTGAGAGTAAGATGGTTTAAGGTTTATTTTAGCATTTTCAGCAATAGAGAGGAAATCTATGGGGTGGAAGCATCAGCGTGTTGCTTAACCATGACTTTTGTTTATTTTCCATAGACGACGTAAATTATTGATGTTCTTCTAGAAAAGTTAAAAAAAAGATTCTGAACAGGATCTACAACACAAAGAAAAGTCAAAAAAGTGCCAGAGTTAAGACTTCAGGGCATATTTCGATGGTTAAGTCAATTTCAAGCTTTCAATAGGCAAAGAGCGAGAATAAGATAGACAAGAAGAGAGTGTCTATACCTGGGGTCTCATTGACCCTTTTATAAGTATTGTTGGGGGATATATTGTAAGGTGATGTTATTGAAATATGGCTAGCACATGGCTATTTGTCTAGCTATGTCTTTTAGCCGAATTTATTAGGAAGTATTGTGGCTATTTAGAGGGAGGCATTTAATCCAAGATTAGGCTGTCGTCGGTAGTCATGTTAATGTATGGGTATACTTTGTAATCAAGTCCTAGTCGCCACTCTATGAGTATTCGTGTCATTTAGGCATAGGTACATTTGGTCGATTGGCATGCTTAGGGGTATAACATTATTAAGTGAAACAGAAAGTGGGGTTCTTGCAAGAAAGGAAAGCATACTTTGTTTACTTATTTGGATCGGTAAAATGAAAAGGAAAAATAATGAAAAGAATATGAAAATTTTTTATTTGGTTGAAGAGTTGAAAAGAAAGAAACTATTATATCATGTTATTTTAATTATACCTATTTTAAATTAAAGTTGCAAATTTTAACTTGAATAATCTAGTAAATTTGAAAGGTAAAAAAAAAAAGGAAGAAAAGTGTCACCAC
This sequence comes from Adansonia rubrostipa, assembly GCA_038381775.1. Classification (NCBI taxonomy): domain Eukaryota; kingdom Viridiplantae; phylum Streptophyta; class Magnoliopsida; order Malvales; family Malvaceae; genus Adansonia; species Adansonia rubrostipa. The sequence goes on from JBBYHM010185301.1 coordinate 21,438, forward strand.
ATGCCTGGCCTTTAAAACTTTAGATGATCTGAAGGGCATGGCGTACTCGACTTAAAAATAGATAATGGTTGATTATGATCAAGCCTTTGAGCTATCCCTTGATTAGGATTTGGATTAGGCATGATGATATGAAGGGGATAGGGACCGTCGGAAGAGTTGCTCATCTAACTAGACCCGGATCGCCACCATGAAGTGGTCGTAAACTTGGAGTCACCACCGATCATTTTAGGCTAGGCAAGATCGGAAGCCTATTGAAAACAATATTACGAGTTACGAAACTCAAAACATTGATTTCAAGGTCTACAAAGTCCAGAGATTTGTTGGTTGGGCTTGGGAGTTGGTTACGCGCAAGGAAGGACTAGCATACCAATGGCGCCTGAAATCGGTACCTACTAACTATGTCTCACTTTGGTTTCAGTTAAATCGGTTCCATTTGGTCTCTATTTATATATAATCCTTTTTAATGAATGAAGTTTCAGAAAATATAAATCTAGGTTTTTTATTAAGAAAAATTAGATCACCTATGCGCCTCGTTGATGTGAGGAACATAGGGATTTTTTATGAAAATGATGTCCGAATTAGGCACTGGAAAGATATCAACACAGAACATCACCCTATAAATTTCATTAAAAAATGAATTTTAAATATGAATGCACAATAACACTACAAAAGGAAACAAGTTAGTGAGGTGAAAAAAAGAAATATAATAACATCATAAACAAGCAATCACAAACAAAAGAGCATAAAAATGGAGGGGCAATCGAAATGTATCTCACAATTGCCTTTGATTATTAAAGAATAACCAGGATGACAATTTTAGTGACAGATCTAGATTCAGTGGTAATTTGAAGAATAAAGAGGATTTTTATCAAAAAGGTTTAAGGTGTTTGAAAGAGAGCAAATTTTATGTTTTTGAGGTAAAATCAGGGATGAAGCATCCCCTTAGAGAAGTTGGGTTGGAGTGTCCCCTAAAATAGAGTTATGAAAATAGTTAGGAAAAATTTTTTTATTATACATTTTTAAAAAATGGGGTTGCAGTATTTCTTCAGAGTAATGGGATTGGAGTATCCCCAAAGTTAGGAAACATTTAGGAACAAGGAGGAAATTTAACTTTGATTTAAAAAATGAGGTTATCCCCTTTGACTAATGGAGTTGGAGTATCTCCACTAGCAAAAATTTTAATATGAAATCCTAGTTTTTGTATTTTGTCTTGATCTAATTCAAAAGGGGTTGATGTTGTGGGGTGAATCAATCAGGCACATTTTTTAGACATCCGAACGTCTCGATAAAAGGGGATTTGAAAATTAGGTTGAAAATAGGGGACAACATCGTGTCATCTCTATTTTTGGATTTTCTTTAGGTGCATCTAAAGATTTTAGAGGCTAAATGAGGTACCATTGGGAAGGTAACTCAACAGGGTTTAATATAAAAATATTTCAAAAATTCTAGAAAATTACTCTCTAGGGAAAATTAATTTTTGAAATTAGGTTTGTCTCAGTACTGGCAGAATGTACAATTAAAAGAGCATGATGGATTTTGAAAAATCATTCTAAGTTTATTTGGGATCGTTAGATTGTAGATAATACCTTTTCAAAAAAGGAATTTTGTGAACCTTTTGGGAAAATGATTTGGAAATTTCATAAAATCATTTAATGGCTAAAATGGCCTAAACAGAATGTTGCATGCTTGGTTCAAGGGTTTTGGATAGCAAAGGCTCAAAAAATCATAGCTCTCTCATCCAAGATGATCCAAGGGCAACATTAGAAAGGTAATTTGATGCCCTTTAAAGGAAAAATATTAGAAAAATCAGAGGAAATATTTTATGGCTCAAAAATAATTTTTCAAGTTCAAACTATAGTGTTGCCATAGCAAAATCAGGGGGATTATTTGATATTCTGATTTTTAAAGATGGACTCGAGCCTAGGACATTCGAACATCTGCTACAAAAAGTGACATAGACTTCACAAGTTCACTCCACAATCTCGGAGTAGTTTTGGGATGATGGAACAACTCGTTGGCCATGTCACCAAAATGAACATGACCTTAAGATCAAGGTTTAATACTAAAAAGGATTTCTTTTTTTTTTTGAAAAATAAACATATTTCACCATGAAATCTAGAGCTAAAATGTTGATTTATCCCCAAGATTGAGAGACCAATTTAATGAAAGCATTAAGTCCATGATATTCTTCATCTATTGGAGGTAGCATGAACTTAACTTGGGGAGTTTTCTATAAAAAAATCAGTTTATAAGAGACAAGCAAGCATTTTAATGTTGATATCATGAAAAAAATACAGCAAATACAAAGATAAACATGGATTAAACATGCAAACATGCAAAGATGACATTTTGACATGGAAATGGGTGACATAATGCAAGAGGGTGTATGGAGATGATATAAACATGTTTATACAAAAGGGGTAAATTTTGGAGTTATTAAGACAACATTTTTATTTCATGAGCCTCCTTAAAACATAAGAAAAATATTTAAACATACTTAAGACACATTAAGGTGACCATTTAAATGTGAAATGGATATGCGAATATGGAAGGACCATGGCAAAAGATGCATGAAAAGAAGCTGTATGATGATGAAAATGAAGCATGGTAAGTTAATATATCTAACAACATCAAGGTGTCAAAAGGGTCATCAAGATCCTAGGGCTACCATAACCAAGGCAACAAAGATGCATGAGAGTATTGGGAGGGTTGTGGCAGCTTGAAAGGCTTACTAAAATGAAATGGATGATCAAAACAAAAAATGTCCAGAGCAAGGTAGAAAATATACTAGCACAAGCTTGAACTTTCCTCCTTTTTAAAGTAGTAACTTTAAGCTCAGTTATTTCCCTTAATTTGCTATTGTTTAGCAAGAAAAGGTGAAAGAAAGGAGCTTTCTAGTAATGTGGTTTCTGATAGGGTGTTTTAAGGATGAAAATATGTGAAAGGTTGAGTTTCTAAAAGTGTTCTAGTGGTGGTTTTAGGGAACTACGGGATTAAAGGTTGTTTAAAGGTGAAAAGCAATGGAACAGTGTTTTTGGTGAGCTTTTGGAGCTAGAGTTGCTGGAAGATTTATGGGAATACATGAAGAGTTTTCTAGGATTGCTGGAGAGATTTTCAATAGCTGAGAGAGTTTTTTTTTCTCTAGATAGTTGGTTATGTCCTCTCTTTTTTCTAGGTTAGCCCTTCCTTTTAGAAGACCATGTAAAGGGAATTTTTGATTGTTTTCTTCTGCACTAGGGCATATCTCCAGCTACAATGTTCAGTTGACTTTTTTCTTATTGGTTTTGCCATGCTGAGCATGGAGGCAGAAAAGTTGTGAAAGTTTATAAGCTAGAGATATGCCTATCATCCTCTTTCACCCATATATCTTATAAAAATGACTTTTGTCATCAATTGTTTGGACTCCAAAAATTTGTTAGAATCCGTTAATGAACCCATAGTTGAGGTTTGCAATGTTATATGATATTTCCTTGGTGCAAAAACATGTTTGAATTGAGTTTTGAAGGCTAAAAAATGGCTCGAAGTAGGCAAAAATGCCTTGGTGTATCGATACAGAACATGTTGTATCAACACACAAGGTACATTTTACTCCTGAGTATCGATACAATGAGTTGTGTATCGATACTAAGAGCAAAAAATATTTTCAATCTTGAGACTTAGAGGCCAGTATCGATACTCCATGGATTTGTATCGATACTCATACTTATGTATCTATACATTTTGCCAAAATTTATAACTTTAGCTACCAAGGTCTATATCGATACAAGTATGCCAAGTATCGATACCACACCTTGGGTATCGATACCAAACCCTTTTGTATCGATACTATATGTGAAAATTTAGGTTTTTTGCACTATAAAGGCCTCGTATCAATACTTTCACCCCAATATAACTTGTACAAACCTGTGGCTTTTGGATTTACCTCAACTTGGTCACAAACAATGGGAAATTGATTTATTTATAACCTTGGTGACACCATGAAAAGTGGCCTTTGATGCCTTATTTTTACATTTTCTTTAATACAGCCCGTAGGCATTTTAGAACTTCCCAAAAACTTTTTGACTTTGTCATGTTTTACTTAACTCCTAGGATACCAAAAACTAGTCCAAACAAAATGAGGTGTCTACAAAAAGCAAATAAAAGGTGTATTTTTTGTATTAATTCATAAAGGAATGTATGATTGAAGTTTTAAACAACTATACTTTTTAAAATTTAATTCTAATGATGAAAATTCAAGAACGTAAATAGATAAGATTCAATGTGTCTGCCGCCTGCCAGTTCTAGCTTACTAATAATCAATCTTTCAAACAAACATTTTTTTGTCATTTGTTTCTCACTAATCAAGCTATACGATTATATCACCTCTTGAATAATCATTTCACCTTCTCTTGACTTAAATATGTCAGTTTGCCGCCCATCAAGTCTAAATATATTTGCTATCAATCAATCATTCAAACAAAGGTGTGTTTGTCATCCCTCATTTTTTCTTCCCTAATTAGCTGTAAGATGGCATTATTCATCTTTTTGGCTCCATGCTACCTTTAAAATTCTCAATTTTTCTCTTGCTTTGTTAGAAAATGTATTTCTTTCTACCACTTATTCCTGTATTAAGAAAACAATTTGAAATTATGCTAACAAGATTCATTTTTTGAAAATATGTCATAAAAGGAATAGAAATATTTTATAATTACCTTAAAAGAAAAAAACAGAGATCTTATTAAGCTTGCATCCAAGACTAGTTTATATAATAGTATAGACACTTGTTTTCAGTCAAGAACATATAATGCAGGCATAACTCTCATAAATATGCTTTTTTGCTTCCCTATCAGCAGCACTCTCTGGCAACACAGTTCCTGATGTAGCGTTCCTAGCAATAGGGACTCTCTAGCAACATAAAAAGCCCAAAAATATACCAATATGTTATAGTAGACACTTAATTTCGTCTGAATCTTTTTTTTGATAGTCTTAGTTATCCAACATCGGGAATATGATTGTTACCCCGATAGAGGTTGACCTCTGCCGAGGAATTTTCACAATTTTGTAACTTATTCTGTCACACATATACGATCGTATTGACACGTGATAGAAAAAATGCCATTTAAAGACTAATCTTGGATAAAATGACGAATATTCAAAAGTAAAATTTGTTTTTAAATATTTTCTTGCCAAATTTGAAAAATCATTCTTGTAGATAATATCACGATCAAATTTCTCATTTTTATAATTTTTTTGGGATTTTTTTGTAGAGCTCAAAAAATTAACTGTCGCTTACTTTTACCGACACTTGTGCAATCTTCATGCTAATATGCATTCCAAAAAAATAAAAAATATTCAAGAAAAAAAAAGTTGGTGTTTTTATCACAAGATGTCAAATTGTCAATTTTGTTAATTAATTTTAAATTTTTACAGTATCGCGAGTATTATGTTCATGAAATTATTTTAGTTAAATCTATTTCAGATTTTAGAATTTCATTTTTTTTATTTAAGATTCTTAAAATTCATTAAATATTTTCATTAAATTTATATTAAATCAGTTTTTAAAAATTTAATTTATTTTATGAGTTTTGCATTTTCTTTGAGTTTTTTCCTTTTCAAGATACGAAATTTTCTACTCCTTAAATTTTTTTAGTAGGAATTTTTTAAGTTTAAGATTTTAAAAATTCATTACATATTTTCATTAAATTTATATTAAATCAGTTTTTAAAATTTAATTTCTTTATGAGTTTTGTATTTTTTTACAAAAAAATAAATTCCCTCCATAAAGTTTTTCTCGTAAACTTTTATGAGTTTTGGATTTTATTTTTTTCTTGCACATAAGACTTTTCAAAAGATTTTCTTCCATAATTCAATACTTGAAATCTTTATAATTTTTTTAAAAAATTTTTTTAATTTTATTTTGGGCAAAATCACTTTAATGGGCCTAAAATTTCAACTTTTACAAATAAGTCTAATAAGCCCAATAATTTTTCAACAAACCTAATGCCTTTACCAAACCCATTGTCTTGATTTTTCACCAAGCCCATTTTATTCTTTAAAAGCCTACTAAGCCTATTTTAATCTCTACTTTTTCAACAAAGTCCACTAACTTTTTCTTTTTAATTTTTTTATTTTTATATCAATTATTTTGATTCAAAAATTTTTTATTTTTTATGGAATTATGATTGGAATCTCCATATGATTAAATTCTTAATTTGATTTTATTATTTGAAATTTTGTTGAGTGCATGAATTTTAATTCGTTATCATTTTTTCATGGAATTTTCGATTAGGCTTTTTAAGCACCTTGATTGCATTTGTTTCATTACTTCTAAGATTATGTTTACTTGTTAATTTATAATGTAATTTTGTTTTTACATAATTAATTTTATAATTTGCTAATTTAGTTACATAAAATTTAATTTGGTCGGAATTAAATTCCTTTCTAACTAATCTAGTTTTTTCCTAACCAATTGCATCAAGTTGACCAAAAATGACACATGATTATCATGTCACCTAAACTAGCATAATCATGGCAATAAGGATGGTGGCCTGTAAGAAAAGATGATAAGGGCATAGGTTTATGACACAACAATTATCATTTTCTAACCTAACAAATTAACATAATATCAAACAAAATTAAAAAAAATTGCATGATGAAAAAAAGCATGGAACCTTTGGCCAAGGAGGATTTTCATCCTTTTTGGCCGAATCATTCCCCCGATAAATAGGGGGATATTTTTCTTATTTTTTTTTATAGTTTTAAAAGCCAAAAAAAAAGAAAGTAAAAAAAGAAAAAAGAATTTAACTTATTTCAAAAGCTTTCAAGGTAGTTACTTCTTGAAAATTCATGTTTTTTATTTCATCTTCTATCTTTATTCATTTCATTTTCATCTTCTTGAACTCTTGATGGTTGTTCCATGATCCTTACTTATTAAGGTGATTAAGCTTAAGCTATGGCATATTTCATGCTTTAAAAGCTAAGCTTAGAACCATGACCTTTCTTTTTTCTTTTTTGCTGTTTAAATTTCATTAAAATCATATTTTCAAAGTTTAAATGCTATAAATCATGTTCATATGAGTTAAAATAAATTTTAATGTTGATGGACTTCATGAATCATACATGATTGTATTTAGCATTTTTTTATTTTATTCTTATTTTTACATCTAGTTTGTGACTTCTATTAAATATTCATATCTTGAGAATTTTTCTCTTGTGTTGAGCTTGATAGTATTCTAGGATGATTTTAACGTGCATTTAGGTCTAGTTTCCTAAAAAGTGAATTTTTAGAGGTCACTTTGTTAAATAATTGAAATTTTGAAGGTTAAATTTTTTTCCTTAATTTTTTAGGCCACTTAAAAGGGTTGTTTTGGTTCATGGCAGCATTGGCAGGGGCTATTTCATAATTTTTTCATTTTTTTTCAAACCCATTTATAGGTGTTTCCTAGCTTGGTTGAAACTTATAGGGGTCAAAATTGTAAATTTTTATTTTTTAGGCTATTTAAGCGTATTTCTTATTTAGTCAAATCCTTAAGCCATTTTATACTTTTTTAAAATTCTCTAAATTTATTGAGCAGTATCTACGTGATTAAGTCAATTAGGTGGTGACTAGAAAATATAAAATTTCAATTTAGGCATTTTTGGGGCATTTAATAATTTTAAAAAAAATTAGAGATTTAGCTACAAATGTCATTATTTTTTTTGAGGCCATGAGTGCTTGGCTGATGGTCCTAGAGTCCTTAGGTGAATTTCTCATGTATTTTTGATGTGTTTTGATGTGTCTGTTATGCATTTTAAATCATTTAGGGACAATTTGCAATTTTAGAAAAGTCGAGGGACCCCTAGAAAAATCTAGCATTTTTAGGTCAAAATGGTTAACTCTAGCATGAAATCATCCATTTAAATTATTTTAAACATTTTTAGCACTACATTGGTCCTTTGATGGGGTGTTAGAAATATTAAAACCTTTCGTTTTCTTTTAGGTCTCCATTAGGATATGAAATGCAATTTTTGAAAATTTAGGGACTTAATGGCATTTTTGCAAGTTAGGTTACTCTAAAAATCTAAATTACCCATTTAGGGTATTTTTAGGCAAAAAAATATTTTTAGCATTTTAGTCAATTTAGCACTAATATTTAATCTTGGAAAATTTAGGTGCCCATTAGCAATTTCTATACTTTAGGTTATTTTTGTCATCTAAATTACCCGTTTACAGTAAAAATCATCATCGATTGTCTTCTCATGTCCTTTAGGGTTGCCAAAATACTTTCACTTCGAAGGTACACCCTAAGGGTATTTTGGTAATTTTTCTAAAATTGATTTTTAGGTATTCATTGGGATGCTTTTATGCCAAAGATGCACATTTAGGATAGGTTCACCTTGTTATGATCATTTCGAGTCCGTTACTAGGATAATTTCACGTCAAAGGTACACACTAAGGGTATTTTGGTAATTCTTTCGAGTTGAGTCTTAGGTAGTCATCAGGATGCTTTTATGCCAAAGATGTACATTTAGAATAGGTTTACCTTTTTATAATCATTTTTGAGTCTTTTAAGGTAACCGGGATACTTTTACATCAAAGGTACACCTCAAGGGTATTATGGTAATTTCTCTCGAACAGAGTCCTTGGCAGTCATCGGGATGCTTTTATGCCAAAGATGTACATTTAGGATAGATTCACCTTTTTATAATCATTTTCATGTCTTTTAAGGTTGCCGGAATACTTTCACATCAAAGGTATACCATATGGGCATTTTGATAATTTTCCTCGAGCTGAGTCTAAGGTAGTTTGCAGGATTTTTTTTGGTTGCCAAGATTTTTTTGGTTGTCGAGATATTTTTTTTCCTTAATTTTTAGGCCACTTAAGGGCTGTTTTGGTTCATGGCAGCATTGGTAGGGCCTATTTCACAATTTTTCCATTTTTTTCAAACCCATTTATGGGTGTTTCTTAGCTTGGTTGAAACTTATAGGGGTTAAAATTGTAAAATTTCATTTTTAGGCTATTTGAAGGTATTGCTTATTTGGTCAAATCTTTAAGGACCATTTTATAATTTTTTAAAATTTTTTAAATTTATTTAGATGTATTTTCATGATTAAGTCAATTAGGTAGTGACTAGAAAATAGAAATATTCAATTTTTAAGCATTTTGGGGGCATTTAACAATTTAAAAAAAATTAGAGATTTAGCTACAAATATCATAAATTCTTTTTGAGGCCATTAGTGCTTGGCCGATTGGTCTTAGAGTCTTTAGGTGAATTTCAATGGATTTTCGATGTGTTTTGGGGGGTGTGTGTGTTATGCATTTTAAATCATTTAGGGATAATTTTGCAATTTTAGAAAAGTTTAAGGACCATTAGGAAAATCTAGCATTTTTAGGTCAAAATGGTTAATTCTATCATGAAATCATCTACTTAGATTATTTTAAATATTTTCAGCATTCCACTGGTCCTTTGGTAAGGTGCTAAAAATATTAAAACCTTTCATTTTCTGTCAGTTCTCCATTAGGATATGAAATGCAATTTTTAAAAATTTAGGGACTTAACGGTATTTTGCATTTTAGGTTACTTTAAAAATCTAGATTACCTATTTAAGGTATTTTGGGCTAAAAATTTTTTTTAGCATTTTAGTCAATTTAGCACTAATATTTAATCTTGGAAAATTTAGGCACCTAGTAGCAGTTTTTGTACTTCAGGTCATTTTGTCATCTAAATTACTTGTTTAAAGTAAAAATCATTATCGATTGTCCTTACATGTCCTTTAGGGTTGCCAGAATGCTTTCACATTGAAGGTACACCCTAGGGGCATTTTAGTAGTCAATGTCTAGGTAGTCATTGGGATGATTTTATGCCAAAGATGTACATTTAGGATAGGTTCACCTTGCTATGATCATTTTTGAGCCCTTTAGGGTTACTAGGATAATTTTGAGTCCTAGGTAGTCATCGGGATACTTTTTATGCCAGACATGTTCGTTTAGGATAGGTTCACCTTTTATAATCTTTTTCATGTCCTTTAGGGTTACCGAGATACTTTCACGTAAAAGGTACACCCTAACGGTATTTCGCTAATTTCCCTCGAGTCAAGTTCTAAGTAATCATTAGGATGTTTTTATGCTAAAGATGTATATTTCGACAGGTTCACTTTTTATAATCTTCTTCATATCCTTTAGGGTTGTCGAGATACTTTCACGTCGAGGGTATAACCAAAGGTATTTTGGTAATTTCCCTCAAATCGAGTCCTAGGTAGTCATTGGGATGCTTTTATGCCAAAGATATACATTTAAGATAGGTTCACCTTTCTATGATCTTTTTCTTGTCCTTTAAAGTCACCAAGATACTTTCACGTCGAAGGCACACCTCAAGGGTATTTTGGTAATTTCTCTAGAATAAACTCTTAGGTAGTCATCGGGATGCTTTTATGTCAAAGATATACATTTAGGATAGGTTCTCCTTTTTATAATCCTTTTCATGTCCTTTAGGGTTGCTGGGATACTTTCAAGTCGAAGGTAATTGTCCAAGGGCATTTTGGTAATTTTGCATTAGGACCAAGTTCTATGTGATTACTATGATACTTTAATGTCAAAGCTACACATTAGGAATAGCTTCATCATTTTAGATTGTTATCGAGATGTTCTATAAATATTTTTAATAAAATATAAAATTTTTTTTCAGAAAATTAAGATAATGTCTCCAAGTTAGAATAATACATAGAATTTTTTCCAAAATATGACAGAGGTTCTATGGATTATTTTAATATTGAGATATACTTTTCAAAATAGAAATCAGGATTTTTGTAGATTTAAAAAATAATAATAAAACCTTTCGCATTTCTTTGGCCCTCCACAGAGGTGCGAAAAATATTTTGAATTTTAAAACCTTTTGTGTTCTTCTGGTTTTTCGTTGGGATACAAAAGAGAATGACAAAAAGCTTTCATGTTCCACTGGTCCTCTGATGGAGTGTAAAAGAGATTTTGACTTTTAAAATTTTAAAAACCCTTTTTTCCTAACACGGAATAATAAATTTGTTTTATAAATTATTATTTTGGGAATTTACAATTAAATGCCATATGTTGAAAGCACATAAAAATTAAAATTCAAGTTAACACGCAATTAATAAGGTATCGATTTTTGGGCATTATGAGAGGGTTAATCCTTACTTATGATTGTAACCAGCTCCCGAACCCTTTATATGATCTCTGGTATGATCGCAGACCTTAAAGTTAGTATTCTAGGGTTTCGTAAACCTCAAAATATGAACTCCGATAGGTGACAATTCTCACCTAGCCCAAATAGATTGGCGGTGACTCCAAATAAATAGTCATTTCCTAATGACTATTTAGGGTTAAGTTAAGCGAGTGATTCATCTCGATCACCCAGTCCCCAAAAATAAGAAAATATCGATAATAATATGGCCTACCAAAATAAGAGAATATAAAATAGTGATATATCAATAAATATAGAAGCGAAGTCCATTTGAGTCAGGCTTATTCAGGATTCGTATCTGGGCTACGTTAGGATAGCTTGGCGACTCCATTAGGGAGAGCTGAGAGTCAAGCCTAAAATTTTGATTAATTTAGTTTTAACCGATATCTAACTATAATTCCCTGTACTTTTTAAAAAATTATTCTTGATCTATATGTAAATTTTCATATATATTTTTTACTAACCCTTTTGTTTCTTTTATAGTATTATTTAAGGGAATTTAGGATAGGGTTTTTTATTATTTTTGTAATTGTTGAGTCCTAAAAGGTAAATTGTTCCCCCCACACACACTGTGCATATTCATATGCATTGGATTCTCTTCTAGGTATACGGAGGAGGCATAGGTACCTGATATTTCAGGATAGGGCAAAGTAACTCTACCTTTTAAGGTGTTAGCCTCTATCTGGGCCAGCGAAAAACCTACCGAGTGTAAATTCCTATGCCTGCCTGAGATGTTAGCCTCGTTAAAAGCATGAAAGATACTCTCACTCAAATTGAACCCTTTTCAATATAAACCCGTGATGGGTAAGGATTAGGATACCTTGTCAGTTCTTTTTAGACTCGGGGAATAATTTGAGAACCTATTTAGATGTCTAACCCAAACCTCATGTAATGAGCCATAGGAGACTTACCTTGTTAGAGCCATACTCGGGTATAGAAATTACCAAATTAGGTACACAAGGGGGAACGCTTCTAACCTTTTACTCTTATAATTTGATTTTCTTGATATTTAACAACTGTTTGTTGTGTTACTATTTACTTTTTATTTATTTCTCACATTAATTTGTTATATTGTGAAGGATTTTTCTTAATTTTGGCATGATATTCATATCCCATGGAAACTTGTAAATTCATTTATGCATC
>JBBYHM010185733.1:0-33745 GCA_038381775.1 Adansonia rubrostipa
TTACTCTTAATTATTTAATTAAGAGACATTACTTTGAAGACATAACCTTTCATTATTTTGAAAATGTTCCAACAGTAGTAATAATTAAGTACGTTCAACCACTACTGTCGGTCTGGATTTGATTAGGTTGGAAGTATGATTTCTGAGCAAAAACTAAGCAAAGAAAATTGTGTGTTGAGTTGAGTTGAGTAGACTTGGAAATGGAAACGGCTTTTGCAGGTGCAATCTGTTTATTTTAAGACATGTTCTGTAACTACAACTAAAATCATGGTCATACTCGTTCATTGGTATGGTAGTCGGTATATATCTACAGCTACACGGAGCTTGGCTTTACATCCAGACCAGATTTCTTGAACCGAACCTACCCTAACCTTTCTTAAAACTTGTTTGCCCTACAGAACAACATCCAATTAATATATATATATATATTACTGATTTACTCTCGGACTTGCTTGAAAATAATTGTACTGTACGTCCTCTCTGGTTGCAGTAGTTTAAAAAACCTGGTGGTGGATCAATCGTTTTTTACTTTACTAACCTTAACCTTCAGCTTCCTTAATTTCTAAAGTCGACCACTTAAAAACTTGTTTTCCCTGTCACCCATTAAACCTCAAGTTCGGGCTCTTACCTAACCCGCTTACCTTGCTTAAGAGAATTAGCCTAAACGGGCAACCAGCCCAGCCCAGCCAGGTAGAATATTTGATATCTCTCTGGGTTTACACCTTTCTAAGCCCTATCCTGTATAAAAATAAAAATAATCATTCGTCAATCAATTGTAATTAGACCGACATAGACATGGACTGCCGATAACAGAAAATTGTACAGAGACTAATTTAATTAGACTAAATCCACCTGCACTGCACTACATTTAACTGAATTTCCATTGTAGACTTTATTATTAGTTAGTCTATGCTTAAACGAATAATTAAATTAATTTTAATGAGATTAAAGATAACAATAATAATAAAATTAAATATTTTAGTATTGAGATTAAATATTATAATGAAGATATTAAAATTAACGATGAAATATATTTTTCGGATGCAAACGTAACGATAATGATTGGATGAGAATGAAAATGATTATTAAAAATTACATTAAAATTTATTCATAATTAAAAATAATATATTTAAAAAGTAAAATTTAATAAACTAATATTTAATTTTTATTATCTTTTATATAATTTAATTTTATTTAATATTTTAAATTTTGAATTAATATATATATTATTTTATATAAAATTTGTCATACATTTAATAATAAATATTGTCATGTATTTATTTTATTTTTATGTAATTATATGAATTTATTTATTATTTAAATAAAAAATATTATGAAACCAAAAATAAAAAAACAAAAAGGTACAAAAATAAACAAAGCTCCCTGCCATGAAAATTTTAACTAAAGCACAATAAAATGCTCTCCACCATGCTTCAATTAGTTACCCAAATGCATAATCAGCGCGTTTGGACCTAGAAAAGGTCCAAACACACCGAAACGGATGAGTCAAACGGGCCCTTGGTGAGCGTAGATACTGGCAGGAGGCAAAGGAAGAAACGGAAACGAGAACGAGAACTCGCCATCGGAAAGTAGCCTAGCCAACTAGCTTTCTGGCTAAATTCCAAAAATACCAGCGAGATCCACTTTCATGGGCTGCCCTGCCTCCTACCAGTTAACAACAATCAGCTGACAAATCCAAACTAATTGGCAGGAAAGTACAATCAGGTATGTAAATTATTAGTAGTATTTTTTCTTCTTCTGTACAATTAATTAATAAATTTCAATTACATTTTCTACTCTCTTTGGTCTCCATTTTAGGTTTATGCTCCCGAGCATCCACTTCGACGCCACCGACGCCTTCTCTGGCGGCTGATTCATGCCCTCTCAGCCTTCTCATCTCGTTAATTCAACTCCATCTCCTGCAAGAGTTAGTCATCTCTCTTTCATTTTTATGTCCTCATCCCTTTGTATATTTTCTGTTTGGCGACCGACAAAGTCCTTGCGCCCATTGAAATAACATAATCTAGTAAACCAACTTCCAAATTTTGTGTCTGCTATAGCTGATCGATCTAATTTCCATTTTTTTTTCTCTATTTGGAGATTAGCGGAGCGGTGATATACAGGGGTTGATATCAGTAAAGGTTAAACAGATAAGTGAAGCATCTCAATCTGGCGATGAAAATCCAATTTCATAATTGACAGTGCTGATATTACTAATGTACTATTCCTTAAATCCTTCCACTGCTTCCATTTTGTTATTGCTTCTCTCGAATGAAAAGAATCATAGTGTTAAATCTTGGCACCTATACTTCCAAATCTATGTAACTTATTTTTGAAGGGATTCCTAATAACGCACTCAACTATTTGATTAATTCTTTTTTTCTTCCTTTCCACCATGATGATGAGACAGGCCGAGTTGAATGTACAAGGTGGTAATGCACCGGTTTCCATTTGACTTCAATTGATTTATGAAAGTCATAAAATTCCTTAGAATTTCCATGGTTATAGACCGGTAGGGCCTTTTGGGTTTAATGACTACGGTTAAAATCAACATTGAAATTAGAGAAGCAATTTTGATTTAAAATCTGAAACATATTTCCTCAAAATGAATTTTTGTTTCAATCAGGGTACCTGTAAATCTTGACACAAGAGAAATGGATGCATTAGAGTAAGTTCTTTCTTTCATTTAATTGAATTAAGCATTATCTGTTTCATGTTTTGGAAATTCATTACATGCTTTTAGTACATCTTGAATTTCAACATGCAATTATAGAGGTGGAACTGATGTTCGTGTTAATGGGTACTTGCAAAGTTTTCAGGGCAAGAAGCAATTAAATGCCCTTTCTCTGTGAGTTATGGTTCTAGAAATAATTTTTTTAGTTCAATTGATTAGTACGTTGAGAATCTATTTTTGGTTGCTATCACATTTTTTGGTAGTGTTGCTGTGTCCATAAATCTGATCATGTTAAAAATTCCGATGCCATCTGGTCCGTAGTATGCAAAAAATTGTTTTTATAGACTCATGTTTATGTGTTTATCAAGTTAGCATTATTTCAACTCCCTTGAAGCAAGCACGAGATCCAAACTAGGATAAAATTTGCTGCTCTGGGCTGCTTAGAACATTCTACTGCGTCACGGTTGATCTTTATTCCTTTGCCTGCTATGGTTTGGTTTGGTTTTGGGACAATAAATTGGATGCCAAAAGAACCTACAGTCTGAGAATGAATCGGTGTTACTTTTTTTCATTCTCTAATTGTGCCATTTGCCGTCTAATTCTTAATCATAAATCAATAGACTATAACTTGGATATGCAATATGGACAACTATTTGACTTGTATTTAATACACTTTTGTGCATCCATGTGCGTAAGCATTAGTGTGATATGGTTTTCTTAGCATTCTCAGGCTGGTGAGATATTTTAATGAAGCTAGGTGGTATCAATTTTCAGTATGTTGTCAAAGATTGGGTGTCTTGTTAGAGAAACCCTGTGTTTATGCTTGATTTTAAGGAATTCTTCTATAAAAGGGAGCCATTTGGATGAAAATTCTGATGAGTGGCGACAATGTCAGTAAGTATAGTCGTGAGTTTAACATGTATCTGTTACTGCTCTGATTCTATCCTAATTTTTAGACCTAGTGTTGAATAAGTAGTTTCATAGATGCTTTTTTTTTTTTTTTTAAAAAAAGAAAATAATAAAGCAATAAATAAATTTAATTTTAACAGTCACAATTTCCTGGTATATCTTTCCAGGTTTTATCGATAAATCCGAGTGTTAAGTGGTTGTTCGTTCAGAGGGATTTGGTGAGTCTGGAGAAAGGGCGTAACAGGTTGGTATGAGTTGTTGAAGAAATAATGGTTTACTCATGCAACTGCAAGCTATGGTTGTGGGCTTGTTTCTTCATCTCATGTGTTTGACGGTTTTATTATATATTTACAAGTACTAGTACTAATGTCTAGTAGTGGTATAAATATAATCGTGGTCTTAAATTTACGGATTGAGGATTATAAGTGCAGAAGAACACCGATATGACGGTACCTGCCCTGGGCGTTGCATGGTATTATCAATTCTGTTCTTCCTTTATCAAAAAGAAGTTTTCCTTTCTTCCTACATTTGCCTTCGCCTTAATATTTTAGATAATGCTCTCTCTCTCTCTCTCTCTCTCTCTCTCTCTCTCTACCTAGCTTTGATCCCCAATGGGGTGAAAAGATATACAAGAGTAGCCCGCATCATCTTCACCGTACATATATTTGGAGATTGACGTATTTTGCGCTCTTTTTTTTTTTTCCCTTTTTTTTGGGAAAATAAATAAATTTATTTGATAAAAAAAAGTTAGCAATATTGATTCTCTTATTCTTATAATTTTAATGTTGTATTAATTCGATGCACATGATACAAAATTAATCTGTTAAGGGAAAGTTTAATTAATTTACATTTATTAGTTTTTATGTGTAGGATATATCTAATTAAATGTTTAAAAATAAATAAATAAACAAATAAATAAACAACAATGAGATAACAGTGAATACTAAAGTATACATAAAATTATGAAACCATGGTTGTGACTTCCGAGATTGTTGCATTTGATTTAATGACAAAATTCTAGGCATCTTGTTTGTGGTTGTGGTTGTAAACGAAGTACTTATAAAAACTACCTCAACTGGACCATTAAAAATGTGGAGAAAATTCCAAAAAAGTAAATGGACCATAAATTATCAAAAACAAGTGAAACTAAAAAAAATAATTTAAAAAAAATAACAATTATTGAAATTATTAATAAGAATATTATCATTACCTTTTTATCTTTATTTCATTTAACTTTTGCCTAGTGTAGTGTTTTTCTAATTAGCCTAATATACATTGATATATATTATCATATATATTATATATAAATTATATATATATTAAAAATACTATTTAAAAATAATAAAAAATAAAAAAATATTTTACATTAAATCTCAAATTTATAAAATAAAAAATATTATATCAAATCTTGAATTATAAAATAATCTTGGATTATATTAAATTTCAAATTATTATTTTAAAAATAATAAAAATAAAAAATATTTTATATTAAATTTTAAAAAATGGTTAAAAATAATACAAATTAAAAAATATTTAATATTACATCCCAAATAATTTTTAAAAAATTAAAAAAATATATATTATATATTATATATTTTATATAATACATATATAATATTATATATATTATATATAAAAAAACTAAGAAATATTTTATATTAAATTTTGAATTACTATTTAAAAATAATCAAAATAAAAAAATTATATTAAATATCAAATTACTATATAAAAATAATAAAAATATATAATTATAACTGAATGTAAAAATAATAAAAGATATAATCATAACTGAATGTACAAGTGATTATAATTGAATGTACATGTGCCTATAACTGAATTTTTTAAAAAATAATTTAAGATTTAATATTAATTTTTTTATTTTTATTATTTTAACTAGTTTTTCAAATTTTAATATAAAATATTTTTTATTTTTATTATTTTTAAAATAATAATTTGGCATTAATATAATTCGAGATTATTTTATAATTCAAAAGATAATATAGTAATTTTTATTTTATAAATTTAAGATTTAATGTAAAATATTTTTATTATTTTTAAATAGTATTCCTGCATATAATTTATATATAATATATAATATACATAAATATATATTAGGTTGTGGGTAAAGGGAATCGATTCTCCCTCTCTAAGTAGAGAAACATAACAGTAGGCAAAAGTTAAATGAAATAAGAGATAAAAAAGTAATTATAGTCTTCTTAGTAATAATTTTAATAATTATTATTTTTATTTTTAAAATTATTTTTTTGATTTCACATATTTTTAATAATTTATGATCCATTTTCATTTTTTTTAAAAAAAATTCCAAAAATGTGGTCATTGGCAAATCAGAATACTAGGTTGGGATTTGAAAGAAAGCATAATGGAAAACAACTTTTTTACATATACAGCCATTTGGGTTCTTCTACTTGTTAATCGACCACAAGTTTGAATTTGAATGATATTATGAGATTTATAAGAGTGATAGATGTTCGAAAATTTTGCTTTTGGGTTTAAGAGCATAAGTCCCTTTTAAATGGATGAATTGATTAGATTAGATGGATCCTTTGGTTGAGAAGTAAATAAGGGAAAAGTGTCACGTGCAATAACACCTGGGACTGCAAACACCTTGGTGAAGTGACACGTTCCACTGCAACACGTGCCCCATCCGCTCATACCTCTTCCGAACATATCCATTATCCAATCAAAGCTGACAGCCAGGCATATTTAACTGTCTTGTCTGTCAGATTCTATGATTGGATAACAAACTCCGTGCCCCTTTCTCTCAAATCTTACAACAGGACTGGACTTTGTCTCTACTTCTCTCACCTGGTCCCCTTCGTGTTACAGTGAACGGAAGAGGAGGAAGGATAACTAACTTTGTGCATGCTACCATTACCTTAAATATTAATTTCTTGTCATTTTCATCCCAAGAACAATTCTTAGCGGTATCATCAATACAGAACATTACTCTCCAAACATCTCAACTCTCATAACGTCCTTTTTGTCTGATTAATTGTTCTCTTTAAAGTTAATGATCGATATATATATCGCTTAATCGATCTGGGGAGTAATTTTTGATCAATTTTTAACGGCATTTCTCCTTAACTTTGCATTACCAGGCAGGCATCAACGACCCTTGTGGGCATTATGACCTTTGGTGATCAATTAACTTACTCCACATCATATAGACGATTCAGCAGTTATGGATTAATTGTTACAAGGTTAGATTTGGTGTCTATAATTATAGAGTGCTAGCTGATGATTATAATCAATAGACTTTATAAATCCGTTGTTCGGTGGGATTTAGCAGCGAATTTGTGATGATAAATCATCATTCTCAAAATCAGTGCGGTTGACACTGTTTAGTTTATGGGCTTTTCGGTAAGACAGCAGTTGAAGCAAATCCCAGCAGGCTGACGTGGCAGACAGTGATGGGGAGTTTTGATTGATGGTAAAATATCAAACTGCGTCGTGTCTAGTTCCATTACTTTTTTATTGTTCTTATTAATTATAAAACATCAAATAAACATCCAGACACTGAAACAAAGCAACCCATCATACAAAACTAGTACAAAAATAGTCCACTTTATTGAAGCAAGCAAATTAAGGAGGTCGCGTGCAGACCTGCTAAAACTTTAGTGGAACCATTCCTAAACATATACTACACCATAGAAACGTCCTAGCAATGAAAATGAATCACCTTAGAAAGGGGGGGGGGGGGGGAGAGTTAAGAGAAGGATCACACAAGAACTGGAGAGTGGTTATGATACATAGAAAGCATGGATCGAATTATATATATATGTGTGTGTCTGTGTGGAGGAAACAGATGAGTTGAGAGGAAGGCATGGAAACAGCTGTAGGGTATAGGGGTCTATAGAGATGGAGGCGTGAGTCTCACATATCGCGTACGTGGAAGATATTGGGATTTTTAACGACTATATCATACATATGAACGGAGCAGAACTTGGAGAAGTCCCTAGGGAGGGAAATGAGATCAATAGAAGAATGCTTGTGGAATTGGTAGAGCTCAGGATCGCCTCCGTAGTACCTCTCCCAGCCTAAACCTCTCAAAATATGCTCCAGAGAAGAGTAGGATGAGACAACCTCACCAGATGGCAAGTGTACCAAAACCCTTCTCCGAGGACTACTTTCAAGGCGATATACACCATTGTTAAACACCCAAACTCCAGACATTGTTTTTTTTTCTTTGGTTTTGGTTTTGTAGTTCTATGTATTGCTATAGGGTTGGCTTGTCAGTTTGCGGGATATTAAGAGAATGTGTTGAGAGTGAGTGTAGCTGTTGAAGGAAGGAGGAAGGGAGGGTGTATTTATATGTGTACGTTTGAGGAAACACGTAAAAACAATAGGAAAATACTCCTAAGAAAGAGGAGTATTGGGATATAATAATGAATAATAATATTGAAAAGAAATGTTTGGCTTTGGTAGAGAATCTAGATATTGTGGGACTCCATGGGTTTTCGTAAGAGGTCACATGGATGCTTTTAGAATGTAATTTAGGGCACATATACCATCGGTGGGGGTGTGGGTTTGAAAGAATCTTTATATATATATATATATATATATTTAGTTTTATATATAAATATATACAGGCATAAGTTTTACTTTGCTTTTAGAAATGGAAGCAGTGCTGTTTATATAAGTGAGTCATAGAAATAGTTGTGGGAAGTGAATGAATCAAAAGGTATATTGGCACAGCAGCAGCCCACTCACAGCACGAGATGTCCACGTGAAGAGAGCCACAGCACACTTTCATCATATATTGGATTTGGAAGATTCCCCATTATACAATTCCCAGCTAAAACTGTACTCTACTAATACCATATTAATACTAATAATAATACTAATCGTGTTAGTGGGTTTAGTGATTGAAAGAAGCATCTCTATCTGCCTCTGGGTTTTCTTTTTTACTTACTTATCAATTGACACCTTATTAAAGCCAACTTGAATTAGTGTTTTCTTAATTTGTTTGCTTTTTCTTCTTTTCTTTTCTATCCAATTTTTTTTATACATTTATACATATAAAATTAATATAATACACCAACCCCTTAGTTACTAGCTATCATAGTGCCTTCTTAGCTACCAAAATTAACAAACACGACTACTACTTAATTTATGTCTAATAATGATCATTATTTACTTATTTATTTATGTTTTAATAGAGTAATCCTCGACCCTTCGAACTAAAGCCTGTATCAAGTGCATGAGTCATGACCAAGATTTACTTGTACTGTCCACACCAGTAATTGCCGTAGTTATATTTACGTAAGTCAATTACTTTATTATTATAATTATAACACTAACTAAACCAATTGTATCTAATATATATATATATATATATATATATTTGTGATACTGTTTTAGTTTTACTTTTTCTCCTTCAATGCTTTAGGTGGATAATTTAATTAGACTTATCAAAACATGAATTTTATTGAAAAAAGAAATTGAAGTTATCTTCCATTTTAAATATTTGCTTCCTTTCATAGAAAAGATTTTTGAATTTTTTTTTGGTATATGTAACTAAATAACCAGCAGCATCCCTAAACAAACTGATTTTGTGTGTGTAACAACAGTGAAGATATGAATCTGGCCGTCAATTAATCACAAAAGTGTGATGAATGTTAAATTAATTGCTCAGTCATTTGTAAGTTGATTTGACTGTCAATTATGGGAACATTAATTATTAACTTCTAATTTGAAACTAATTAATTAGAATTTCTTATAAACCTAATTAAGAAAAAAATTTCGATATATATCAAAGTCAATTCGAAAATCATAGAAGCCTAAAGTGCGAAAGTGGAAGAGAATTAAGGACCACAATAATATTAGGTTCTAGTCATCTTAATCAGCTTACAAAATTTACCCTCCCAAGCCAAGCTAAGCTAAGCTAAGCTAAGCTTAGCTTGCTATTCTCCGTGTATGTTTTGAGGGTTTTTTTTTTTTTTTTAGTTACAAAAATGCAACATAACCCACCTGGCATCACATGGGCTATCTAGCTAGCTAGCTAGTTACATGGTCCTCCCTCAAGAGGATCCTCCTACTCGTCTTGTCAAATCTATCATTGGCCTAAACTTCGTCACTTGACATTGCTAGAAATTTATATAATGAAATTAGAAAAAAAAAAAAAAGAAATTGTTTTATTTTAAAAGATTTTAGCGTGTCTGCAGGATCTAACAAAATTTTAAATATCGGAGCAGATTAACCGTGAAAATAGTTTTTATAGAAGTTTTTTATATATATAATTGATGAAAACAGGCCCACGCCTATGCAATTTGAAAATTGGAGGTGTGTAGAGTAAGTGAACGATGGTCATCCCTCCCTCCGTCCCTTCCAACCAATTTATAATTATACAAATTAATTAATGTTAGAAAGTAAGATGATGGCACTGTGAATACAAGGGACTGTGCATCCAAAGGGCAAAGGGCGAAGCACAAATTAATTAAAACGACAACAAGACAAGGCCAATTGCAAAGGGCTCCCTTGCTTTGGTTTGCCTTTTTCTCTTCTGTGTGTTCCGCTTTAAACATGCATGCACCACCACGTTCTCAACGACACAGACCTTTCATTACCCCCATCACCGTGATTTGGTAAAATCCTGTTTATATATTTTATTCTTTTTCATTTCTCATTCCACCAACTGACGAACTGCCACCTGTCTTTCTTTCCGTTTTGGATAAACTTTAATTTCCCACTTTCACCTAAGCTTCTGTATATTTCTATTCTATCACCATCTCCTTACTACCATTAATTATACACTAACAAATACAATACTGATTAAATTTCTGGACGCTTCCTTCCACGCACCACTTTGCCCATTGCATGCTTTGGTAATTCTCCAATCTAATGACTTTCGCCTTATCTTTTCTTCTCTTAATGAGTAGAAGTAGTAGACTAGCAGTAGTTTCTTAATTTTCAAGATATCATTGCTTCCATGATCAGCTAAATTCAAGTAGCTATAAATACATATACACGCACAGACGTTGAGTGAATAGGATGATGGAAGAGCTTATAGTTGGCAGCCACTCTCAATCACCTATATATGTCATTTTTCTCATATACCTCTACATGTATATATATATATATATATATATATATATATATATATATATCCCAGTAGGATTACAATGAGTTTATTTGTCTATCTCACACAGGTGTCCGTATTTTGGAGAACAAAAACAGCTATCTCAATAACAATATATATTACGCATACAGCTATTATTATATAGTTGTTTCGGCAAATTAAAACAAAAGAATTTCATTGCATATATTATAATTAGTGTAGAGGATGTACAAGGAAAACTACAACGCAAAATCTTGGGAGACAGGTGCAATAGTGCAGGCAAACCCTCCTAGTTATCCTAGATGAAATATACCAATTAATGGTATGGGAATTAATGGGACTGGCAGGTGCATTCTAATGCTTGCTTCCACCAATTCTATGGACTTATCATCCGTTTTCACTATATATATGCAACCTAATCTGCTTGAAACTGAACTATGCTTGGAAATGTCTGTATTTTAAATGCTTGGAATATATATATATATATATATTGCGTTGAAGAATTTCCCAAGCGTTTTAAGATTTTTGTTGTCCAAAGTCCAAACTAGTTCGTTATTTCAAGTTTGGTGATGCAAGTCCACAAACTCTGTCTCCAAATAATTACTTAACTTTTATTCTTTTGCAATGGGAAATGAGAATCAAGCAAAAAGGCAGCCCTCCACTAGAATGCATGATCATGTCGTCAAATCCAAAGCTCTCACGGCAATTATATTCAAAAGTTTAAAAAAGAAAAAGTAGACAAGGATTTGCGAAACTCCCTTTCCCACTGCCTTGCCCTGTCCACCTTCTAATTACTGCTATAATGTTAGACTTTAGATAAATAGTACTCCTTGAAAGTGAAAGTGCATTATATTGGAAGCTGAAGGCATTTATATACGTACACATGCAGCATATATGTAATAATAACAATAATATAATAGTCGCATAAAGCACGATTAGGTGAATAATCCAAAAGTAATTAAAGGGTGAGTATAACAAGACGGGGTATAAACTATGGAACAAGAACCCCAGCGGAAAATCAAGCTTAATTTTATATATATATATATATATATATATGGCCATGGGTATAAAGGAATATGGCAAAAGTTAAAGGGATCTAGAAAGAGAAAATTAAACAATTAATATACTATTATACTCCCACAACAGACTAATAAGGTAATTTGTTTTATATATAGGAGTAATTCTTTTGATGTTGATATGTAAATTTATATGGTAATTCCATATTCCCTCGCAAAAGGAACAAATGTTGTTTGCAAACTAAAGAGAATATTGGGATATTTTATCTTTTCCTTTGTAACTAACTTGATTTAAAATAACAATAATACTAATAATAATAATAAACCCTAAACATCTCTTTCAACTCAACTTGAATACATTCTGTGACAAAAATTAATACCCAAGGAGGACACTGTTTACCACGCACATTCTTTTAATTAAGAAAGCCTGCTCAATTTATTGCTAGCTAGCTAGCCAGGGAATATATTGCTATTTAACTAATTATTATTATTATAATTTGTAGTACATACTGATTAATAGTAGGCTATGAACACAAACTTGGCTAGCTTCATGTGTACCTATATCCGAAATATGCGTCATATGAACACATTTTTGAAGGAGTAAAATGTGTCTTGGACTTATTATCACACAATAAAAATAGAAAATAAAGTATGATCATAACATAATCAAGATCGCCATATACAACAAGATAAGATAGAATTTTTTTTTCTTTTTTGCATTTTCTTCCAAAACCGAAATCAACAATGTGCAAAACCCCAAAACCTAAATAGGTCACAAGCTTGAAATATATTAGGAAAAAAGAAAGAAATCATATAGAGAAACAAAAAGAATAAAACGTTAAATACCCAAAAGAGTGAGAGTAGAAAGTAAAGTACCGATCTAATAAGAGTGAGAATAAGTGAGAAAAAAGATAGACTACAGAAAATGATAAGATGTGAAAAAGAATTCCCTATTGAATAATTTAAGGTATGATAATTTAATAATTAAAACTTTCAAGATTTTGAGTTTTAAGTTATTTGTGATCATAATGGGCTTTTTAAAGTTCAAATTTTTTTAAAATGCAAAATTGATTTTTACAAAATTATTTGCACAACAATATTTGATTGAAAAGTGTTAATATTGTATTTTTTTTGCATAAAAAATTAATTTTTTATTTTATTGTATCCATATTTTAAATTTTTAAAAATTTTATATTTTTATATTTATATTATATCACATTTACATTCTATCATTCTTAAAAGGTAATAATAAACTATGATGATACGATGGAATATTTAAGAGTGAACTTCCCTCTGTGCATACATATATTTATCAATATTCCTACGAAAGGTCAATGGAATAATAGGGCATACTTTTGTATTATATATGATTTGACATTGAGCCAAGGTTATTGATTAATTAATTGATTAATTAAAAGGTAATTATACCCAAGGGCCAACGCCCTTGGCAAATAGCAATAGAGTTGTTACCGTTTATATTATTGATAATCTATAAATACATTTTATTTTTTAATAAAAAAATATTATTTAATGTATTAAATATAAATATGAATATAAAAAAGTAAGAATTTACATTAAATATATGTACATATGCGTGTGCATGTCCCCAGAACGAGGGACCATTTGGTTTGTCTAGCAATGCCTCTCATAATTCCCTCAACTTTGGCTACATAATGCCTATATTTTATATAATATATATATACATAGAGAGAGAAAGAGAGAGAGAGATGGCAGGCACGCGTAAAGAGCGGCCCTCCTCTCGGCCGCACTGCCACTGGAGTTGACATTTTTATTCGCCTATGGAAATGACACCATTAACATTCGTAACTAATTAAAGCAAGAATCCTCTCTTTTTTCTACTTTCGGAAAATGCTAAACATTACTTAATTCAATCACCCTCACCTTCCCTCCCATCAAACTCTTTTTCTTTATTTTTACAACAATAGTAATAATAATAAAGTAGCTAAGCCTAGTAGTAGGATAGGCCGAAGCTGAATACTATTCTCTTTAGGCCCCACCATCCATTGCCTTTGGGCCTTCTTCCCTTTTCTTCACACACACATTCTTTTTTATTTTTCTTTTCGGTTTTAGGGTTAATAGTAAGAATAATTTTTCAAATGAATTACTTTAAAATTTACGTTTAGAGAATTTGAATTTTAAAAATAATATAAGTCTTTGTAATAAAAACATTTATTATTTTTTTTAAGTTCATAAATTTATTGATATTTACCTATACATATTTATGAATTTTGAAAAATTATATTTTTATATATTTCTTTCGTAAGGACGTGTAATTATGTTAAATTTATTTTCATAATTTATATATATAATAAATAAAATTCAAATTTAGATTTTCAGACATAGCATTTCATCTCCTGCTTCAAAATTTTGCAAACAAATTTTATTTCATTTTTAGGTGTTTATTTCTTAATGATCATAAATGACAAAATCAAATCCATTTTTATCTTTCCTAATCATTATCTATCTATACTAATTATAGAACCATTGATTGAATTTAGTGTCACGAGTTAAGTGATACAACTCAGTTTATGAATTTACAACAAAAAAAAACTATAAATTTATGGGATCAAATGATAAAAAAATGGGTATAAGTGTCTTTTAAATTTTTATTTTGAAAAAATATTATTAAAAGCTAGCCGCTTATTTAAAAAAAAAAATCTTCCTATTTATTCTTAAAAACGATCCACTTTTTTTTTTTTTTAAAAAAAACTTTCAGTTTATTCTTAAAAACTATCATTTAACCACTTTTTTGAATTTTGGTGTATGTTCGTTCTATAAATATTGTATTTCTGATGAAATAGAAAATGTGAACATGTGATGGTTTTCACCATTGTATTCTTACTTGATTCTCAATATATTGACTATGATTTTTTTTTTAATCTTTTCATATTTCTTCCTTCAAAATATATATTTTTTTCCAATTGTTTTAGACAATGCAATTACATATATTTTTTATAAAAATGCTACATGCTTTATAGTTAAACCACTTCCTCTCTCTGCTCGATACTACTTTTATATTATATGTTATTATATAATTGAGGTCGTGATTAATCTTTTTTATTTTAAATTTTCATATCCATACATACAACATGTATAACTTTTTTTTTTTTGGGTTAACAATACTTCTCAAGTCTTCTTTCATTGGCCGCTGAACTCAAAGTTGTTTGGTTTGGAAATGTTTGTTACTAACTTGATTCATTGCCATTTAACGTTGCATTATCCTTTCAATAGTAGATGGGGTATGATACAATAGCTCCTTTGTTTAAACTTTATCATAATTGCATATTGATCGCTGATATTTTTATTACTTTTATTACTTTTTTATATTAATTTTTTTATATAAAGTTTATTATTAATATTATAATTAAATTTATATATATAATTATATACCCATGCATTACACGGGTTTAAAACTATTAATTAATATATATTATATATTAATATAATAAATGAAAGATTTTGTATAGGTCAATTTTTTTTTTTCAAAACTTGTTTGTGATTGATACTCATCCAATTTGAAATTGTTGACTTAGCATTGAGAATTAAATAATTAAGATGAAATTAATACTATAAAATTAGCAAGTTTAACATAGTTGATAATCTCAAAGATCTTGGATTTGTGCTAATTTGAGATTACATTTATTTATTTATTTATAAATAATTATTTAAATCAATTTAAAATTTATTAATAGAGATTTTAGGGTATTTTTAGGTCTTTGGGGCTTTTAAAATTTTGATGATGATTGGACTATGGACTCTGCTTTGGACCATTTAAGTCACTTCTGAATCTGGGGTTACGCATTTGAAGCTAACAATTAGAATTTTTGATTTCTTAAATCTTTTTTAAACCATAATATATTTTTGGGCTTTCTAATTAGGCTTTTCCATTTATACTTTAAGTCTTTAATGTAAACTTCTCAAAATCGATGGGCCTCTCGTCCAATAAAAGGTTCACTTTATCCAAATTTATTTATTTTTTTCCTTTTAATTCTTTATTTTTTTTACTCAATTTTATTTATTTATTTATTTTTTATCAAAAAAAAATTAAAGAGAATGGAAAATAAAAATTTAAAAGGTGAAAATTATCAATTATAGTATAAAATTTTAAATAGTAGGCATTTTTTTTTTCTAATTGCAATCCTGTAAGGGATTTCAACTTATGTGTTTGGGGATGGAATTGCATGTGATGACAAAAGTGTTTTTGTTTTAGAACTTATAACTAATTAACTTCCCACCGAAAAGGAAAAAAAAAAAAAAAGGAATTTTTTCAGCACCCAATATAAAATTTATTACATTTTTTTTCTAGAATATTTCATAAAAAAATGAACCCACACAAACATATATATATATATATATATATCTATAATCTTGATTTAAATCTAATAAATCCCACTTTGCTCTTACTATTCCCTGCGAAAATTTCGTTAAAATTTTAGATCGGAATTAAGAAGCTGGTGTAATTTTTATTTTTTGCCATATAAGTAGATTTATACAGACGGTGATTAGTTTTTCAGACTTTATTCGAGTTCGATTTGATTTAATTTATAAAAATATCTCAGTATTAAATAATTTAATTTTAAGATTTGAAAATATATTAAAGATAAAAAAAATATTAAATTTAAATTAAAACGACCCTAAATAAATAATTATAAGATGGAGCCAAGCTGAGCGGGTTTTGAGCGAAGTTATATTTAGTATGAATCGGTCCCACCCAGGACGTGGGTTAAAATAAATTGTACGAAAGAAAAATCCCACCTGTTTGTTACTGTTAGGATAACGGCAACAGCGGTAGAAGCAGCAACAGCAATAGCATATGCATTGACCAATTCCCCAATATATTGTTTTTTCATGTTTAACTAAAATTTTAGCAATTGGTTTTCTTTCTCCTCCATCAAATACCAAAATACAAAGGCAAAAACAAACTCACTCCGTCCTCATAAGATAAAAGTAGTAATAGTTAATTTTAATTAATTTTACATATCCATTGATCCGCGGCTGCCTCTCCAACATATTCGTGCATTGAAAAGGATGAATTCGCTCCCAACCATGAAATATAGGCGCCCCCCTCCTATTTAAGAGAGCCCATAATTGAAACTCCTCCGGCAGGGTTCCAGGCTTTGTTTTGATCAGCCTTCCGCTCTCATAAAAATAATATTACACATGGCTGCCGAGGCCTCCCTCCTCTTCCTTGTTGCATTCTTCTTCCTGGCCTTGTCCACCACCTCTTCAGCTTTTAACATCACCAGCGTGCTTAAACAATACCCTGAATATGGCACTTTCAAAGACCTCCTTACCCAGACCAAGCTCGCTGAACCAATCAACCATCGCCAAACCATTACCATTCTAGCCCTGGACAACGCTTCCATCTCCGCCATCGCAAATAGGCCCATTGATGAACTCAAGAAGATCCTTATGAATCACGTTATCCTTGACTACTTCGATACCCTCAAGATCCAAAAGCTGGGAAAGAAGAGCGCCATTCTCACCACGTTATATCAAACCACCGGCGTTGCTTTGGATCAACAAGGCTTCTTGAACCTTACCAGGATAGCCCCAGGTGATGTTGTCTTCGGTTCTGCCGTCAATGGTGCACCTTTGGTTGCTAAGCTATTGGGGTCTGTGGTTGCCCAGCCTTTCAACTTATCAGTGCTTCACGTTAGCACACCTATTGTTGCTCCCGGCTTTGGGGATCCCGTCCTTGCTCCTCCACCACCACCGTATTCCAGGCCACCTGCTCCTCCTCCCAAGAAGGCTGAAGCCCCTGCTCCCTCGGAGGAGGAAGTTGATGATGAAGGGGAAGCCCCAGATAGTGCACCCTCCCCTACTCCATCTGATGCGCCAGCTGATGCTCCAACGAAGGGGAAGTCGCCACCATCACCCAAACATGCTGCTGATGACGAAGCAGAAGAAGAAGAGGCAGAAGAACCTGCTCCTTCCGCTTCTTCCAGATCAGTAGGTTCAGCTTCAGGCATGGCCGTTGCGGCGATGATGGGCTTGGTCGCAAGCTTGGTAGCCTTGTAAGATACTAATAATTAAGGAAGTGACTGTTCTACAACGTGGAGAGAGAGAGAACTTTTATGTTAACTAAATCAATGGATAATTTAATTGATTATGGAGATGAAAATGTATGGTTACCTAAGCATGGAAGAAAGGATGATATAAACCAAGGATGAGTTATTTATAATTTATTCTCGTGCGGAGTGGACTTCACTTGAGTATTGAATCACTCACACCATAAGAATGATAAAAATAGAAAGTAAATTTGTCAATCCCGAGCCGATTTCTTGTTTATTTACTTTTAATCATGTATTTTGTCAAAACAGGTTGGAGTTTTTTTTTTTTTACTAGGGCATTTTAAAATCTTTATTACCGAAATAAAGTATGTTTAAATTTATATCTAAAATTGAAGTAATTTAAGCTCTGGATAGCAAGTTGTCATTTCTTCCTAAAATATGAATTGGCTAAAAAAGATTGAAGAGGCGTCGACACCCCGCACCACGGGAAGGCCTCTTTCTTTCTGGTCCACATTTGATGTATTGAATGCCCAATGATCTGAATCAAAGAGGATGGTTAAAGCAAACAGAAAACAATTAAGATGGCCAGAACAGAAAACAGAGGCACATTTAAAGCAAAAATGGCCAAAGAAGTAAAAAACAATGAAACGACATAAGCAACACGACCAGGATGCTTTGGATGAATAGGACAACCATTTACCAAAAACATCGCGAGCAGGACATCTCTTTCTATCCCAAAAAAAAAAAAAAAAAAAAAAACAATTTGATTAACAAATTGGCCCATCAATTGCAAAATAGATTGAAAACCGAAAGCAATTTTGCATATATTAACGTAGAAATGTTTGGAGTTCAATACAATTAAGCATAAAAATAATACCTCAAGATATGTTTAGGCGCTACTTCACACATTATTTAGAATAATAATTTTAGTTTTCACCAGACAATAAAAAAAAATGAACTTTGAATTTGATGGGAATCAACCAAAAAAAAAAAAATTCAAAAAACAAATAGATTTTGTTCATCTTACTTTATGTCAGCGATTTATCAGATAGTGAAAGGATCTAAAGCTTCCAGTCCTCAGTAGCTTTACTTTACAGTGGTCAGTGCATGTAAAATTTAAGAACAGAGCTTTATGAACTAATACTTTCAGGGAATCACAACAGAACCCTCTAATATATGCTTAAAGAGAGTTGATATAATACAATATAAATGTCATTAAGCAATAGACAGTTACAACACGACAAAGAAATGAAAAACCGTCCATGTCTTTTTTTGAAAAAGGACAAAGTATCCGAGCTAAAAGAAGAGAAAGAAAGGACTTTATCCTTTTTATTGGTGTCCACTGCAAACAAGATATATGAGGTGTTTGTTAAACATAGATTGGAGAGACTAGTTGATGAGAATTAAATGTTAACCTTTTCAGGGTTCAGCAACACTCTGAGGCCAGGGGCACCTTTCTCCAAACCATCTCTGACTTGAAAGGCCCTCGTCTCGAATGAATTGCATTGCCTGCTAGAGAAACAGGAGGTCATGAACAGAGGTTGGCACACAGCAGATAAAAAGAAAAGAGCGTTTCAAAATTCCGAGGACCAAATTTTATTCTATGTAATCCATTAAAAGAGGACCATGCGTCTAAAATACCTGAAATAAAAGGGGAGAAAAGGGGGTGGTCTTTTCACTCTATTACTATTTACTACTAGTTTATCTTCCTTCTTGTTACAAAATCCAATGGCGAGCAAGAATTTCGAGATTTTTAACTTACACTAGAAGTAGATTTTAGAAACGTCATTTTCTTACTTGTATTTTCGTAGTTCCTAGAAGTCTACAGGCCACACCCCGATCTGTGGTTTGCTTGCATTAGCACCAATTTGATTATGAAGAACACGAACATTAAGAATTTACATTGGCCAAATCTTTATAATCGGTACAAAACCCTAAAGAAATCCAAGATGATTATCGAAACAAGAAAAGTTTGCAATGCTTCTCCTAATTCAACTATTCACGTATGTTTTTCTCTTTGGCTAACCACTTAAATTTTAATCCTCCCTTTTCTTCTAGGAAAGATAATCTGTTTGGTCTTTAACGATTGGATTTCTTTGACAAATAAAATACTAACACGGCTACTTAGTGGAGTACAGTAGTACTTCAAAAGCAAAACAAAATGAAACTGACCAGTGTTAGATTATTATCGTCTTGTTGTGGGACCCATCGTCGGCGACGGTCAAATCCTAAGGCGCAGCTTCGGCTTCGGCCTCGGCTCTATCCTTCTCAACAGAAATAGAACCTTCTTTCTCCTTGGCACTCGCTGTTGCCTTCCCATTCTCTTTCGGCTTTGGTTTCTTCTCGTTGGGCTGAGTCAACTGGGAAGGCTGGGCATCCGGCTGCCTTGACGTGCTGCGAGTCACCCTGCTCGACGTTTCCTGAGCTTGAGCGTTGGCTTCGTCCTCCTCTCCGTTCTTGATCTTCCGCTTTCTGGGCGCCATTTCTCTCTTTCGCTCTCCTGTTCTCTGGGTGGTCCTTGTGGCTTGCGTGGCAATGCGCATGACGCTTTCCGACTTAGCAACTGTTATATTTGGTATTCCCGCGCTCTAATTTGGTCGCCGATTTGAAGGGACGGCTGGGATCAGCTCACTTGATGGAATGATCCTGGCCATTGATCCAAATTTGTACACCTACTTCCTCTTCAAAGATGACACATATTTTGACTATGAAAAGAGAAAAAGGATGATGCATACTTGCAAATATGGTATTATCATTTAGCTGAACTGCTGAAGTAATGCATCAAACGGATTGAGAAATAGAAAAATAACATAAAATTTTAATCTTGTTCACTTACTAAGGGGAATTGTGATAATCCCTTCCCTTCCCTTCCCTTCCCTGCTCTTCCTCCCCCCCCCCCCCCCAAAAAAAAGGGGGAAAAAAAAAGATGGGGGTTCAAATCTCCCTTGTCTTCCCCTATCAAAAAAGAATTTTGAGTAAAATTCATAGAATTCAATCAATAATTGAAAGTTGCAGAGATAATATTAATTTTTATATATTTTGGGCTTTAGTATGGTATAGTTAGGGTCATATTTTGTTGGGTGAAATTGAGCATCAGCTATTAATGTCTGGAACCACCTTTATAGCCCGCTTAGGCTCCACAATACTTTGAAACTAGCGTGCGGATTTTCTTCTACTAGCCCAACCCAATCGCGGTAATTGGCCTTCTGTATCCTAATTTGACACAATATAATAGATCGTATACAAGGGATTGTTTTTCTCCTGGCTTTTCCCATTATTATTTATTTCTGTTTCTATATATAACTATATATATATATATATATATATATATATTGCTCCTCTAATGAGTTGATACTTGATAGAAAAAACGAATATCGGAGGTTGTGCGTTTGTCGCTCAAGCAGTGCTGATTTTTGGACCTTTTTTTAGATAGCTAGTGAAGGTAACTCCACCCTTCAACCCAATGCAAAACATAAGGCCTATGCAAGGGCCTAAAGAACAACAAAGAGCCAATACAAGATATATACATATGTATGCTGCCACAACCTACATTTGGCATTCGCCTAAAAGTATACAGTTCGGTAACGCACTAGAACAATACTGAGATGCTCAGAATGCATTTCACTTTAAAATGTAATATGAAAATGGAAGTCTCCATGGAAAAAAAAAAAAAAAGGAAAATGGCTAAGGCAATTCAAAGGCGATTGAAAATGAGCATTGAAATAGAACAACGATGATTTCACACTGGTAAATTGAACCATGTGAAGTGTTAAACTTTAAACCGTGGAAATCTTTAATATGTTGGCCGAGATGGCATGTCAACACTTTTTAAAGGGAGTCAATGGTGCAAATAACAGTTCGATGAAATGGACTTAGCGTCCAGTACATTTAATTTAGAAATGATGATTGCTAAATTGCTCTATATGAGCAAAGGCAATTTGAGATGTTCTTTGCAAGTATATCACAAACATAGAACCGGCTTTTTTAATCAAATTGTCATCAATGGACCACCACCTAAAATAATGCTAACAAAATGACAAATTTAAGTAAATTTAGTACTCTATTTACGATTGTTTTAATTAGCTCACCATGCTATTAAAATAAAAATAATTTAATTTATTCTAAAGATTAAGTTGGTTTAAAAATTAAGCTTATCTAAGAAGAAAAAGTTGGTAGAAGATTTAAAGTACTATCAACAAGATGATCAAATTAGGCTGATTTTTGGACTCTAAACTAGCAAAAATAAACTTAATAGATCGAAGGTGATCACCTTACTTATGCATGATTCCTTATTCCCAAAAACTGAATCTTGACCAGTCATTTATATAACTATATATACATATAATGTTAAATGGATGATGAATTATCCCAAAACTTAAGTTTCATTAATCGATAGAAAAAGGATCAGCTTTTATATGTGAATTTTAACATGCCCCCACATATAACCCGAATGAATGACTAATGGACTGGCAAATGTAGAAAAAAAAAGTGCAAGTTAAAAAAGATTAACCCAATAGGTAATAAATGGAATATGAGTTGTTCCAAGTTTCAACCTAACATTTAATTACTAGGTATATCCTACCACTATTCATAACTATATATATATATATATATATTAAATTGTTTTTGGACATGAAACACAAGAAAACAAATCCATACGCTAACGAAAGCCCAACATCTTCCTTGTTTGCGGAGGAAAAATCAAGGGAGAAAGAAAGAGAAAATAAAATTAGATAGTAGAAGCAGTTGTAAACATATCTTGGATTGGTGCTGTCTATCATTTTATTTGTATTTGCACATGCAGTGCAACTACTCCTTTAAATATTATGCATCCCTTTGGGAAACACAAATCATTTCAGCATTCTACTTGATCCTTTCTCTATATAATTATATTATAATATATATATATATATATATATATATATATATATTCACACCAAACGAATGACATTTCAATGTTTAATATATAATTGATTATTCATTAATTGTATTATATATGATGTCGAACATACGAGGAAAGACGTAACTATACACATGTACATATTTATGAGATTAAGCAGCAGCCCCTTTAAATATTTTGAAGTGTTTTACAAGTAGCATGCCAAGTATGAATCTGATCTTCAAATCCCACTTTCGGGTTTTATCATTGTTCGTTCAATCACTCTTCTTGAAAATTACTATACAACAACTTTATGCAGAACACATCATAAAGTCGTTAGTTAAATCATTTTAACAATTTAATTACTCACATTGAAAAATCGTGTTGAATAAGTAAATGAATCACAATTTTTCATAATATGTTTACACAAATGAGCACGTAATCACACTAATCTCAATTGGCAATAATCAAATATTAGTAATAATAATATTTTGAGTTAATATTATGTTGTGGTAGTACTAAGTAATTAATTTAAGTAGCCTTTAAAACCTCCTAGCTATTCATTTCACTGCAATATGTATAGCTTTCAGATTCTAATAATAGTCAGATTGGATAGTTTACTTGTAAATAAACTTATGATAAAAGTAAAAGGCTGAATTATTAAAAAAATTTTAACGAAAAATTGAAATAAAAAATGCACCAAATAAACTTAATTAACTAGCAAAATAAAATGTTTAATATTAATGATTTGAAATTTGAAGCGCTGAGCAAGTAGGGAAGCAGTCTTCTGAAAAGCTTGCTAGACATGTGGCGTTTGTTTCGATATTATCTCCATCTATTGGCAGACAGATGGCTCACATCATACCTGCTTCATTTCCGACTTGACAGCGATAACGATTAATGCATATATATATATATATATATATATATATATATATGGTACACTTAAAAATAAATATATAATTTTATTTTAAATAAAATATATATTAGTTTATCAAATATATATTAGAAAGAAAGCTCTTTTCGAAGAAAATAAAGGAAAGAATAGGCTAGCACAACTGATTGACTTAAAACAATTAAAAAAAAGAGATCTATGGCTAAATTGCATTATTCAATATAGTTGTAGAGAGGCGGATGCATTATGTGTGGAACCTATAATCGTTTTCCAGTTATCTCCCGACTCTCATTCCAAATACAGCCTAGCTATAACCACGCGCAATAAGTAAAGGAAGGCATAAATGGTATTGAATTTGATCGTCCTGCATGCAATTTGCATGCTTCTCTCCTCCAAATTTGTTTGTATCTAAACTATGTTGGTTTTTTTCCTTTTTTTTTTCCTTTGCTGATGGATGATTCCTGATTTCTAATTGATCATAAGTAGAGTCATGTAAATAGAATAGATAAATACTCTATATATAAAGGAAAAGAAGGTAAAAAAGAAGCAGGAGTTGCCATTAATCAACATATCTTCCTTAGTTTCAATCAGGATGCAAAATAACAAAAGTTTATCATCTGTGACTGTGTGTGTGCATGTATATTAATTTAAATGAGTTTCAATATCAGAACAGGTAGGCAAGAGCATGACCTTTTATAAAATTTTAATATTTGAAGTGTGATATAAGTAAAGATAAGATTTTGATCGATGGGTACTGCTATATTTGTTTAAATGCGTTGAGAAAGTCTTCTATTTGGAACAATGTTATTCAATCTTAATTTTCAAAATCATATAGTATAACTAACAGTCAGCTGTCACCCTGTAGGCTTTAACAAAAGTTCTTACGGTTGTAATGCAATTATTTCTCCAGACACAGATATATATCTGTCCATTTGCCATACCATGCACTATATATAATTATATTAATCTACTTAAATATATAATAAGTAAATTAAGTGATTCTTCGTTTAGAAAATAAGTAATAGTTACTGATTGGTAATTAACATGCAGCGCTAATAATAATTATATAAATATATATCTATATATATATATATATATATGATTAATATGTGTGATATTAACATCGGAGCTTCAAATTCTAAAGTTTGCTTTTTAATTAAGAGTCTGTACACTCTTGATAAATATAATTTGCTACTGATGACTACTTATAACAAAATCTTCAAAACCTTAATGACATGAGAAATGAGAGTGAACATATTGAGAATATCAGTTGTTTATATAAACAAAACACTGCAAACGAAGGTGAAATTTAGAGGTAACAAGTATTGCCATTGGTTAATCTGATGGGAATTGAAGTAAAGGAATTGCTTGTTGTACCATAGATGGAGTCAAGCAAGAAAGCTATATTGAGATATTTAATCTGTCAAAGAAGCGTAAAATAATAATAATGAAAATTAAACAATTGAATATATAGTAAAGAAGTGATTATTACGATTTACCGGTAGCTCATGCATTGATGATTTGAACTTGTTTGAAATATATATATTATAATATACAAAATCTATGCTGATCTGGTACGTAGTATGGGTATACTAGCTTGCTATATATAATTTAAATATATAAAAATTATGTATGTATGCATGTCTTTTATTTTATTGCATACATAATATATTATATATAGAGAGCAGAAGAATCGAGGAAAGGGAATCAGGAAATCAGGATAGCACTTAGCAGAAGCAGGAGGGTGGTGTCTAAATATTTATATTTATATTATATCAATTCACTTTTTTTATGGCAGGCAGCTGTTGGCTGATTGGCTCCCTCCTTCTCCTATACATAATTATATCATTAATTAAAAGCAATTTATTTAGCAACCATTTCAAAAGTTGCCCACCGTGGCATTTGGACTTTCTGAAATGGCAATAGTTATGGAAGAAGATACTGCATGGAATGGAATTCAAAGGAAAGAGAATGGACCACCATCACATCACTGGCATGTTGCCAGCTGGCGTATTTCTGATTGTGCATTTGTTTGGTCTGACTCTCGGCCAGACTAAATGAAATATGGACAAGTGTGAAACCCAGTTTACGTGCGCCACTTCTTACCTTAATTTCCCTGTATTGCATCTCTTACCTACATGACTTACTGTTATTTTTTTTAATTTATATTAAATATTTATTTAGATTTTAAGTTATATTATATCATATATATTTTTTATTTTACTATTTAAAAAATTAAAATTCAATATTAATTATTTGAATTATAATACCCTCAAGTATTTTGATTGTTGTGATTAATATTGTTAAGTAATTGATTCACAAGTGTCAAAAAAAGAAATTAAAAATTGCATGTCATCTGGAATGCTCACTGTCGCATTAGCAAAATTTTGAAAATATAAAATTTAAACTTTTTTAAAAATGGAAATAAAAAACTAGAAATAAAAAGGTTTTACAAAAGAGGGGAGAGAAGAAAGGACTGATTTGATCGACTAAAAATGGATTCGTAGCCGATCTATTTTGAACCGACTAGACTGATGACAACAAGTGTTGTTGTCGTCGTCGTCGTTGTTGTTTTTTATTAAAAAGAAAAAATGTAAAGGGGATTCTAGAGAAAGGGAGGGAAAGGAAGGAAGAGTGGAAATTAAGGAGAAAGGGAGGGGGTGGACGATTGGATGCCAAATTAGTCGGTTTAAGGCAGATCTAAATACTAACTAGCTTAGAATTTTTGTAAACTAGCACTAATATATATATATATATATATATCTGTTTTGACAGATTTATTAAATTACTTGTGAACACAAAAACCAAAAACCATGTTACAATGATAAATAGAACAATAGGTTATATATGTGTCATATTCGCTGACTTGAGTGACTTGAGTTGATCTCATCTAAACTTGGTCCAGGAGAAGAAGGCAATCGCGTAAAAATCCAAAAGGTAAAGGGGTTTTCTTCAATGACTCAGCTGCATAATATTAGTGTCAATTAGAAGCATATTATATAAGTACATATATATTGTGCCTTCAAAGTGAAGAGCCATAGTAGGTGAAGTGAAAGCTTCAGAGATACAGGTACAGCTTTGAATTCAATTCCGTCACTTTGTTCAAGTCATCAAGAATCAAATTATATATATATATATATATATATATATATATATAAAGTTTATATTCCTAACTCCATTTCTTGTGCATGGTAAGCAAGAAACCAACCGGAAGCAGAAGCAGAAGCAGGTGGCTAATTCTTCAACTCTCTCTAAGATCTCAATTTCCTTATGATCTACAACCAAACCCAAACCCAAACCCCAATCCCTCTTCTATTAATTAATTATTTCAAATATTTAAATAAAGCATGATATCATCATCAGCAAAACCTAATTGAAGAATTTGTTCTTCCATTTTCATTTTGTTTTTGTAATTTTACCAACTTTATTGGTTCACAAAGGGTTTTCAATATAGCCTTTTCGATCGAATACTTTACTACTGATTCATTTTTATTTTCCATTTATTTATTTATTTATTTCCTACAGGAGCAAATTATATATTGGGAGGAAGAAAAGAAAACCACATATATATAAATTAATATTTAAGGAGATACATATAGCCAGCTAGCAATGGAAGGTGAGGGAAATGAAGAAAGCCTACCACCGGGATTTAGGTTTCATCCAACCGACGAAGAGCTCATCACTTACTATCTTGTAAACAAAATTGCAGATGCTAGCTTTACTGGAAGAGCAATTGCTGATGTTGATCTCAACAAGTGCGAGCCCTGGGACCTTCCTGGTACTACAATACTTTAACCTAATTCCATTCCCTCATGACTCAGCTCATCAAGGCTACTCATATATCCATGTTGCTTATATATATTTATTCATTTCTGATCAAACCCAAAGTTTTCTGAAACAAATAGTTATATATGTACAAATATATATATATGTATGTATGTATATATGCAATTTATTAATTTCTTCTAATATGGAAAGTTTTGCCCCCAGCAAGCTATCAACATATTGCTCTTCAGGGAATGTACGTAAAGCACTACGAATAATCACAAAAAATTTTGAAAAGAAAGAAAGGAAGGAAATACAAAGATTACGACTAAATTAAAGCTGGGTCTGGGTGTAAATTGCCATTTCGGTTTCCTTTCTGGTTTAGTTTGGAACGAAGCATAAATTAATATATCAACTTATTGCAAGCATTCATTTCTTGTTAAGAAAACAAATTATTTAAGAGATATATATATATATATATATGTGTGTGTGTGTATATATATAATTGAAACGATGAGAAATGTTGTAATTATTTACCTACCCTAGATAGCTGATTAATTTGATTTTTAATTAAAGGTTCTGATTTGGTGGTCAGGGAAGGCAAAAATGGGAGAAAAAGAGTGGTATTTTTTCAGCCTTCGGGATCGAAAATACCCAACAGGTGTAAGAACAAACCGAGCCACGAATAGTGGTTACTGGAAGACGACGGGAAAAGACAAAGAGATCTTCAACAGTAACAGTAGTAGGGTGAGAGATACATCAGAATCAGAATCATCATCAGAGTTGGTTGGGATGAAGAAGACCTTAGTGTTTTACAGGGGGAGAGCTCCTAGAGGAGAGAAAACCAACTGGGTCATGCATGAGTATCGTATTCACTCTAAATCTAAATCTTCTTTTAGAAATACCAGGGTACGTTCGTGCCTCTCTTCCTCTACCTAGCATTCTCTGTATCATTCACTATTTTCAATAAATTCAGGGCACTAAAAAAATGAAAACTAAATTTAAACTTAATGAGCAAAATATATAAATCGTTGTGCATTCGACATAAATAGTATCTTCGTTTTGATAGAATTGTCCGCCGTTGGTTTCTCATCGGCCAATTAAGAGTCAGTCGTGTGTTTATATATATATATATCTATATATATGCATTTCCTTAGCAATATTTATATATACACGCACATACAAATACATCTATATGTTGAAAAAGTTGAGATTAATTTTTTTTTTTCTGAAAGATAAATTAATAATGGTATGATCAGCAAAGTGTAAGGCCACAAGAAAGAACTTTCTTGAAAAATCCTTTTAACCATTTCAAACAAAAGCCAAATAATTAAAGATCTTTTCGTGTCTTGCTATGTAGTTTCTTCTGCTACTGCTATCTCTCTCACTAATCTCACAATTAAGTTCATGCATTATCATATACAACAGGAAAAAGAACTAAAAAAAATGTAGTTTGGTCGAAAAACTTGCTAGGCATGCAGCCAGGAATTTTTAGAGCACGTCTATGTATTGACAAGAAAACTTTGGTAACCATGCATGCATGCATGTATGCTTCTGTTGAGCAGGATGAATGGGTGGTCTGTCGTGTATTCCAGAAGAGTGCAGGGGTTAAAAAGTTCCCCTCAAATCAACCGAAAGGAGTGAATCCCTACAATTTGGAAATAGGAGGAGCAAGTGGCATACCACCGGCAATGATGCAGGCAGAGAACTATCACTTCTCTATGGGACGGAACTACGCAGAGCTAGCGGAGCTTTCAAGGGTTCTGACGGGTGGTCCGAGTTCTGCCATAAATCTACCGTTTCAACCCCAAACCAACTATCCAGGAATAGGAGGAGGAGGAGGGTTTACTATATCCGGATTGAATTTGAATCTTGGAGGCGCCGCCATGCAGCCAGTGATGCGACCAATGCAACCTCTGCCACCTCCAGCAATGCATCAACAAGACGTTGGGGCCTCCGTGATGACGACTACTACCTGTTTTACCGCAGAGAGTGGGTATGGGGCAGAGCTTAATCACAATACAAATGGGCCAAGCAACAGATACTTGAGCATGGACCATAGCATGGACTTAGACAACTATTGGCCTACGTACTAAAGCCCAAGGACAAGGCAAAAGTAAAATCGAACAAATTAATTTCCCTCGCTTAAATTATACTAGAATCTTTTTAATTAGTTTGAAGTACTTTATTCCCCTTGCCTTTGGTAACGTATTCGTTAGGGGAGTTTGATCGGTGAAATAAATTAGCACTTCTCTATTACTTGAGCATGCTTCTGAATATAGGAATTTGAATCACTACCCTAAAACTAGGAATATTAATATCCTCTTTTTGTATTGTCTGCCCGAGTCTGAACTAGGAAAAAGCTGAGGGTAAAAACGATTAGTGCATCTATGGGGTTATATACATATACATATATTTGTCCGCCTAGCTAGCTAGCTAGCTCTATCACCTACATTGTTACTTTTCCTTTTACCTGTCTCTCTCTGTCTGTCGTTAATTTAGTTGTTTTCCGACTGTTGAGTTCTCAAATGGAAATTCATCCATTGTTGTTCTTTATTCAATTAATGTTAATGCAGCAGCAGCACTTTTGTGTTTTTCGCCTTTCAGCACTTATCTCTGAAAACGTAATAATAGCTGCAAATTACCAGCGGGTAGCTCCTCTAAGGAGTTGTATTGGAGTACTCTTCACCTCTGTTTTCTTTTCTTTTCTTTTATTAAGAGAGGTTTAACGCATGCGCTCAAACAAGACACAAAAGAACCGTTTAATGCATTCTTTAATGTAACGATTGTCGTTGTGGCCTTCCGGAGATGATTCTTCAATTTTAATGGTTTTAGCTTTTCTTGGTCCAACAATAGAACCTGGAATGATAATATATGGGAGAAATTGGAGAAAGTGGGGAACAGTTTAGTGCACAGGATGATAATATATAGGATATAAACCAAGCTGACCTGTTTAATGCATTCATTAATGATTGTGGTTGCGGGCTTCTGGAGATGATTTTTCAATCTTCATGGTTTTGGTTTTTCCTGGTCTAACAACAGAACATGGGATGATAATATACCGGAGAAATTGGATAAAGTGGTGACCTGTTTAATGCACAGGATGATAATATACAGGATATAAACCAAGCTGACCTGTTTAATGCATTCTTTAATGATTATGGTTGTGGGCTTCTGGAGATGATTCTTCAATCTTCATGGTTGTGGTTGTTCTTGGTCCAACAATAGAACATGGGATGATAATATACATGAGAAATTGGGTGAAGTGGTGGCCTGTTTAAGCACAGGATGATAATATACAGGATATAAACCAAGCTGACCTGTTTAATGCATTCAGTAATGATTGCGGTTTGTGGGCTTCTGGAGATGATTCTCAATCTTCATGGTTTTGGTTTTTCTTGGTCCAACAATAGAACGTGGGATAATCATATACAGGAGAAATTGGATGAAGTGGTGTGAATTGTTTCCCAACACTCAAATCACTGCTCGGAACGGTGGTGCCGACTTCGGAGATGATAGGAAAACATACGAGTAGGAACAATTTCAAATTTGAATCGAAATGACAGTTCGACCTGGCTGCAGTTCCTTAGCCGATGGGAAACTTGAAATTTCTCAAATCCAAAGTCAATCCAGAGGGGATAGGAATACCAACTAACAAACAAAATCAATGGATCATGCAAGGTAATAACAAGGAATCACCAAAGTTAACTAAGATTACAAATATATATATTTTATTTTTTAAAATATATAATAAGGATATATGGTAATTTTATAATTTCGCTTTGTGAAATTAAAAAATTTCATTATTGGTAATCTTATATATATATATATGTAATAAGAAGAAAT
The DNA here is from genome assembly GCA_038381775.1 of Adansonia rubrostipa. Lineage (NCBI taxonomy): Eukaryota > Viridiplantae > Streptophyta > Magnoliopsida > Malvales > Malvaceae > Adansonia > Adansonia rubrostipa. The sequence goes on from JBBYHM010185733.1 coordinate 31,098, forward strand.
CAGTAATAAAAATTAACCTTTGACTCAATGTATGGACACAACGTTAACACATCTCATCCCATGGGCGTCGTATCTTATTGTATGATTTCTTAAGCAAAGAGATTTTTAAAGTCAACAACAAAGCTCCATACCCACGATTAAACCTCTAGCCCCAACAAACAGATGTCCACCCCGCAAAAACTTAAAAAATGAAATACTTTACACGCTAGATTGCAGCCATACAACAATAATAACAGGTCGAATGCTCACAGCATTCTAGACTCGATGAAAGTATTGCATCAGCTGTATAAGCTATGATAATATTAACCCACCTATCTTATTATCATGCGACAAGACTTTTCAACTACAAAAATTTACAGTTTTAATCCCTCATCTTTTATAAGCAAGTTTATTTCATGTTGGCCTATGCAATCAAAGAAGCATGCCTTTAATACTTCCCAAAATAAAGAGACCGAAAAATTAACTCATGCAGTCCAGCTGTCAGGGTGCCCTCTTTTGGCCTTTAAACGACCATGGTCGGTATTACTGTCAGAATGTTGAGCAGGTTTCTTTGCCTTTTTGCTGCAGTAATTAGAATAATTAAAATTTTCAGCATGATGAAAACGAAAAAATCTACAGGAAGCAAGACATTCTTATAAGAACCACAGAAATCCATAAAAACTAAATAGAGAATTAAGAAACTGACCAGAAAATTGCTGAACATATTCTAAAAATAATAATAATAGGCAGGGCCCATAAAGGTGATGATAATGATTATAATAATAATAATACCTCCTGGATCAACATATCCATGGCTGGTTTTCCATACTCATTCCATTATGTCTGAATGAAAGCCTGCGACGAGACAGTACGACAGACTCACAAGAGAAAGATCTGCAATAAATACAAAACATCGAATATTTTCCTAAATTTACCTGACCACAGATTGACTGCACCAGCAAGCCAAGGTGGGAGCCATGCACTGTGAACCTGATTGCAAGCATGCATATTAGACTAGTCACTAAAATTTCTAGCATCCAATATGATTCATTTTACTAATCAAGAATCCGGAATAGGAATGCTAACCAAAAGGCATTACTTAAGTCGATCCATCTTAAAAGCAGAGGAAGTGGAGACGTTCGATTCAAGCACTGGTTTGGTTGAGTCATAGGCTCTAATGATGGTGAAAATTAGGTCTAGGAAGAGGGAGAAAATAATGAGCTTCGACGCAGCCATCAGTGGTTAGCCTGCCCAGGAAAAACTACACACAACAAGACACCAAAACAGAAACTGAAACAGAAACAGGGAAGGGGGTTTCAACTTCAATTTCTTTTGTATATATAATGATAGTAATTAATAAGTGGATGTCTGAAGAATGTTACTCTTAGGCTTTACACCGAAGCTGGAATTAGTAATATTGCTAGTGCAATAGGTTACCCTCTATTCATGGATAGGGCTACTGCTCAACAAAAGCAGTTGAGTTTTGCAAAATTGTGTGTTGAGCTTAATTTTGATGATACTATTCTCCATAAGACGGATACAGGGGTTGGCAGTCTGGTTGTAGTGGATGTTAAGGTAACTTGGTGGCCCCAAAAATGCTAGATTCGTAAGGTATTTGGGCATGCGACAAATCAGCGTGTAAATTATGAGACCCCAAAAGCTGAATGGGCTCTAAAAGAGAAGCCAGATCAAATAAAAGAGGTCGAGGAGTGGAAGGAAGTTCAAAAAGCTAGGAAACAAGATAACAGGCTTGAAGTATCAGTGGTTTGAGGCCCAGCCACAATCAATGGGCTAGCCCCGAGATACACCTTTCAACTTCCCAAGATTAGATGGTTCAGCTTTGTGTCACAGGCTATACTAATCAGCCCAAGCCCAAAGACACAAATTACATGGAATAACTTGGCCCACTAAAATAATACCAATCTTTGGAGAGTTCTAGAAGACCCAGTTTTTAGAAGCCTGGAGATACAGTTAAAAATAACTACTTCAACTTATTTAAGATTAGATAAAAATAAAGTTATTAAAGTTTAAATTCATCTAGGATTCTAGATTTTATAGATAAGTATAAATCCTCACCGTCCATTGAATTTAATTTTAGCCATTGATGTATGGAGAATTCAACTATAAATAGAGGCCTCCCTAGCCTCATTTATATCATCAAACACTTGAGAAATACATTTGAGCATTCCTCTCTATTCTCTTTGTGTTTTTCTTTTCTCCTTTTTAAGCTTTTAGCTTCAGTGCCTTTGGAGAATTTAAATTCTCCTTTTGAGTGTTTTTAGGCTGACTTAGGCATAAAAGGAAGCAAATCCTAAGCCTAAGACCGCGCGGTTTGCTAGACCAAAGTTCGAGCCCGTGACAGTTGGTATCCGAGCCAGAAGTTCGTGAAGGTACTGATAGTAGAGATGGCGTCTCAGGCAGAAAACCAAATACAAGAGGTCCCAGAGACTCGTGGGAGAAGAAAGAAGGCCAACAGTTCGAGGGATGTTCTATCGGCCATAGATGGCAGGGGGCCAAGCTCGAGGTGACCGTCGGAGATATATGGAAAACCTTGAGATTGTGGAGGGCTGCATCGAAGAGCTAGACTCCGTAGGGGAGGAGCTTAAGGAGGAGATGCAAGGTGCTCTCAACACGGCGATAGACATTCTCACTCAGAAGAATGATGCCCT
>JBBYHM010186923.1:0-33674 GCA_038381775.1 Adansonia rubrostipa
ATTTGGCCGAACCAATAACACAATCCTGTGGTAGGTGCTAAAACTATCCTTAATTACTACTTCAAACGCTTTTAAAAGGTTAGGGAGTTGGGACCTTTGGGTAACGAGGAGCAAAACCCTTTAATCTAAGGCAATGGCAAAAGGATTAGAAGTCATCGTCTTATCTTATCCTTAGATACTCTATTTAGAATTAATAATTTTAGTCACAAAAAGAGAAATAAATTAAAATATAAAATAATATATAAAATAATATAAATATGATATAAATATAAAATATATTAAAATTTATATAACATTAATTATTAGTATATAAAAATTTATAAAAATATATAATATTTTAAATATAATTATAATAAAAATAATATAAATATGATATAAATATTAATATAAATAAATATAATTCGACCGAATCTTGCAAGAACGGAAGGAAATGTTTCTTGGAGTTATGTAACTAACTTTGTACATTTTTTTTACAAGAAATTACTTGCGTTTCTATAAATTTCATTTACTTGACTATTTTTAATATACGCTACACTTAAATTTTTTTGGTAGAAAAAAAAGACAAACAATAAAAATAAAACCAAATAATAATTATCTTTCTCTAAAATAATTATGAACAAAGGAAAAATTGATTAAATTCTATTAGAAATTACGCTTCAAAAATAAAAGAAAAAAGAAGACCTATTTTTATTTTATTTTTATGAAATTATTGGTATAAGAAATTACAATCACATTTAAATATTACATATTTAAACCAATTTATAATAGACAAATCAACCAACAAATCAACGATATGAACTAAATAAATCAAACATAAAACTGGCGTGAACCTGACCAAGAGTAAACACCTCTAAATTTTCAAATGGCTTTAATGTTATTATCCGAATATCAAGGGCCATGTAACCATTACAACTTTTATATAAATCGAATATAGAATTCCACATTTATTGACATTCCCTCTCGTCCAACGAAGTTCATACGCAAATTCTCCATAACAAAAATTTTGGCATGGCTCATATCTTCTCAGTCACCACTCTCCAACGAACACTCTACCCTCCCAAGGCTGAGACTGAGACTGAGACTCCGGCACTCACTCCCTTCTCCGCCGTCGTGCCAGCTCGTTCCATTACCGTGCCTAGGCTCAGCGATATACACATAACATTGGAAACCATTCATGAAGAAGAAAATGAAGAGGAAATTGCCATGGAAGTGTCCCAAAATTCATCTTCATCTTCATCATCATCATCATCATCTTTTTCCTCCACTTGTTTTCTAGAAGTGAAGAAACCCTTATCATTATTTAGTCATAATTGCAAGTGTGCCTAGGGATGTTTATAGTTTGAACATATATAAACATCTGATGTAATCCATGAATGTCTTTTTTTCTTTTTTTTTTTCAAATCTCAAATCATGGTTTGGGAATAATTTTTTGTACCTTCTTAGGTCACTTTGGTTTTCGTCAACAAGCTTTATCAAGTTTTCGCTAGCTGTTTCAATGCTAGTGGGAGACCATGTATTATTAAGTAAATAATGTACTGTAATTGATATTATATCAGCAATAAAATCTAATCTTTTTCAACCATGGTTATAACTAAATAATTATTAATTATTCATCCTGTTGCTTTCCCTGCACCATCAGGAAAGTGTTTCTTCTGTTCCGCCACGAGAGAACCCTTCAAAAGTTGTGCACTAATTCTTTTGTGAAGCAGAGTGTTGTTGAGGGCAGAAATCTTCTAATTCACGAATTTTGTTCAAGCATGGAGGAGCACTCGGCAACTTTCTATATTATTTGAATTTAAATGTAGATATCAAATACGAATATATTTAACCATGAATATATTTAATTTTTTAAAAAATTTTCATATATTAAATTTTTTTTTTTAAAATTATTATATCTTTATTTCATATATAATCATGCTTGAATATATATCAAACATAAATAATAAAATGCTTTAAAAAAAATAAAATAACAGAGCAACACGATCCGTACCACATTAGTTAATGAAAGAAGTAAGGAAATTATGGAGTACATAACCAGGTTTGCCGTGGGTCATGATTCATAAAGTTGGGCAAAGCAAATATATTGTAGCCACTGACCTCAAATAGTTGATGCAGTTAAGATAGAGCTTGACTTATGGCTTTAGCCAACATTGCAGATAAACCGCTCAGCAGAACACCGTGCCAGCAGTGGGGACCGAATGAAGTGATTTCAGGCTTTTCAGCTAGTTTGATTGTAACAGCATTATCCTTCAAAAAGAGATTTCGACAGTACTAATTAAATTGGGTGTCATTATTTGTTCATTTATGTTTTACTCAGTATTAGTACCTTTTTTCTTTTTTTCTTTTTTGCTGCTACATTATCCTGATTTGTATGGAGATGTGGAAGTATGGAACTCCCAATTATCCAAAAAAGGAACAAAAAGAGCATGATCAATTTAACGAAGTCTCAATGTCATCAGAACTCAGAAATTTAAGATCATCAGTTAATCGAATACCCAAAATCCAGAAATTTATATTCGTGAATTCGGAATAAAAAAAACTAAAATATAAAATTTTTTTGGCTGTTTTTGACTTATAAAACATTTAAAAATAAAAATAAAAAGAATTCAAGAGCTTGCCCTTTTGGCTACGCACATGAAGTCAAAGGCCTGCAGTTTACAGATTAAGGGTGCTTATGGATTTCATCGCACCTATGTTTGTATGCTCAAAATGAGCATCAAACGCGTTGGGCAAAGCGTGTCGAACAATTTCCCACTACCCGTCCAGTTCCAGTTTCCAACTGGAGGACAGGGGAGGGTCCAGATGTTCATAAAATACCATTTTTGTCCTTTTCTAATATTATTTTAATTTTTAATTCTTTTAATTTTTTGACTTTTTTTTTTAAATTTGTAAACATTTTAATTTTATTCATTTATTTTTCTTAAAATGTTTCAAATTAATTATTTTTTACTATTTGGTTAGTTTATTTTTATTAAAAAGTTTTAAGTTATTTATTTCTTTAATATAATAAATAGATTTATGTAATTAGTTAATTAATAAGCAAAATATTTAAATAAATATTAAAATTCTAAATATTATTAAAAATATATAAAAAATAATTTACTAATATATTCTTAGATTAATATCTTTAATGATATTTTTTATATAACTGCTACCGATGCGTTTACATTCAAACATATATCTCACTATAAATTATATTCTCACTATTGTGATATCAAATCTCACTAATATCGTTATTTTTAATCTCCCATCCAAATGGACTCTAAGTTGATAATTCATCTTGATCTTTTAAGACAATGAGGAATGTTGAACCTGGTATTTTTTTTGGTACAATAATTTTTCTATTTTAATGTATTGATGTTAGAGGCTTTTGACAAGTTCTATTGTTCAATTTATGCAGGAAAAGACAAGAAGTTGGAACTTAACCCCACCACCTTCTTTTAGATAGACATATTGATAATTAAAGCTTCCCTTTGCTTGACTCTTCAAAAAATTTTCCTAGAAATAAAAGCAAAAAAGTGTGGTTTGGAAGTGTATCTCTTTTTAAAAGTTCAAAAATATTTTGAAATTCGATTCGTTTAATTGATCACTTACCAAATTAATTTTAGTCTAAAGGGATTTTGAAAGAGTTTTGGTTTTCAATTAATTTAGTTCAAAAAATCAATTAATCAAAATATTAATTGAGTTAATTGAAAATTCATTGAAATATATGAAGTATTTGAAATGGCACTATTTCATTTTATAAGGTTTATTTTTAAGTATCTAGGTCTAAAAATATTAAAGATAAAGCTAAAAAAAATCCTATCTCACTCTTTTCATTCTTTTTGCAAAGTATAAAATATAAGATAATATATATTTTATGAAATATTATAAGTTTAATATTTGGAACTTAGATAATATTTTTTAAGTTTAATTTTGTTAAAATTTTTAATTTAATATTTTGAAATTTGTTTCGTTAGGTGATTTTATTCAATTTCTGAATTATAAAAAATTAGAAAATTTAATACAATAAATTAACTTCTATTTAAATTTTTATTTGACTAATTAAAATCTTAATAAAATTCAATCGATTATATTTTTAAAATACATATGTAGGAGATGAACTTTGCCCATCATCCCTACCTCAATTCACTCAACTAAAACAATATGGAAGAAACAATACATCCTGTTCAATCAACGGATAAGAAAAATAGCAGTAGTTATGTTGCTCTCTTGTCTACCGATCACAAAAAATTTTAGAGCAATGTTAGGCAAAAGTCAACCATTGTAAACTCTATTAATCCTTGATTGTTGTAAAGTATTCAAAGCATATTTTTCTATTCAATCTTTCGTCAAAGTTTCCATTTCTATCAAGGAAACTTCTTGGTAATTTATTGTCCATATAAATGAATAAAAAACTTTTATGGACTCACTCTAAAAAAAACTCAGTGAGATCATATAATTCTCCTTTTCTCTAAAATTCATGGTATCAGAGCTTTATTAAAATGAGTTCTTATTGTCTCCTTATTTCTCTATTCTTTATTTCTCTTTTTTTTCTTCTTTCTCTTTGCAGATATCTCTAAGTTATCTCTTACATTTTTTTTCACAAACACATTGTCTTCCTATATCTTCTCTTATTCATTAACTTCTTCTTTTTTCTTTTTTTTTCTTAATGGCATCATCAACACTGATAAAATACGTATATTTATTAACACTAAATATTAGTAACTTTATTTCTATCCATCTCATCAAAACAAATTATCATCTCCATGACTCATAGAAAGCCAAAACATGTTTGGTGTTCTTGATGGGAAATATTCAATGCCCGATCAAATAGAGTCAACTCTAACATATTTCTATTGGAATAAATTCAATTTTTTTTTTTTAGGATGGATTACTAGTACTATTTGAGCCAGTCCTTGGTATTGTGGTTGCACTTGAAACTTTTGCCAATGTCTAGAAGGCTTTGATTGACACTTTTGCATAGGCATGACAAGAATTAGAATTTTTCTTTTATAAAGTCTCCAAACACACAAAAAATATACCATGTCTATCTTTGAATATATTCTTAAATTTAAGAAGATATGTGATATTTTAGCTGCTATTGGCAAACTTGTCAATGATCATACAACATTGTTCTAATTGTTGCATGGTCTTGGCCAAGGGTATGAGTCATTTGTTATAACAAATTAACAACGATGATGCCATCAATTCATTCTTCTCATGAGGTTATTCCCTTACTCTAGCGGCCTACGAGATCAAAAAATGGAATCATAAAACCAAACTTAAAATATTTATTAGATTACATCTTTATGGTTGCCCATTGCATAACTTCAAAGCAAGTTTGGAATGCTGCATTAGGCTTATTAGAAATCACATTGATTAGCATGGCAGTCGACCTTTGATCATGAAGAATTGGATTTGACATTGGATTGAACGTTACATTATTGTTTGGCAAGTTAATTTTTCGAGCATGATTATTTAGTGTATTGTCACCGCTGCTGACAAATCCAATCCCTGAATAAACTATGAAATCATAAGTATTGATCATTAACATTCTTCGTGATTTATCAATGGGATTCATTGAATTATCGATGGGATTTAGGCTAAGGGAAAGCTGTACCAAAGCCTCATTAGCAGGGGAAGGGGAGGTATTGTATGTTAAGGTGTTTTTTAATGATAAGATGATATCCCTAGTAATAAATCCAAACTCTAAGTTCTTTTGAGGAAAAGTTTGGATTTGATCATAATAGTTTGGATTTGATTACAATAGTTTGGAATCTATAGAGGGATATGATCTTAGAATTAGATGTAATTATCAAAATGATTTAGATTCTTTGGATGAAAGGCTGTAGGGTTGCAATAGTCACAAGGATTGGACTGTGATTGAGTGATGAAATCACCCAAAATCCTTAGATTAAAAGATTGCAACAAATTATCCTCCTGAGTCGAATCCTCTCCCTTCATCAATATGATCTTCCTTTTTGCAACTTCAAGGTTTAAATCAAGTTTAGTATGAAATGATGCAATTTGTTTAGTGGATAAGTTGTCAATATGATTATTGCATGTTGGAAAGTTGGCTCAAAAATTTGCTTTGCACTTGGGCAACCTCATCAAGAACTTGTCTCTTATGTAGGTCAAGAAAATCAAATATGCTTAAGGATCTCTTTTGCAAAATGCATAACAGATTTACTCTTGTATTTATCAATGATGCCTTGAACCTCAGCATGTTAGGAATGCTCTAACGATGAAAAACATTATGATGTATTTCATTAGTTTGAACTGATTATTTACATTTATACATTCAAGTTTTCATTACATCACTGTTATTCCAACCTCTTTTATTCTACATGTTAAAGTAAATGTAAGCAAATATGGCTCACTGACTCCATGTGTTTATACTATTAGAATGTTGCATATAATGGGCTTCATCTGTGGCAAAACAACATTCTAAGGTAAGTAGTCTAAATTCATAGTCATAGTCTATAGGGTTAATGTGAGCGGTTAACTTATGTTAAGACTATTATGTTGTCTAAGTCCAATTGGGGGGATGGTTTGTCTAGCTATTTAGAGTGGGTTAACTCCTAAGTAGACACATAAATATATTACTAAGAGGTGGTGATATATTAGATTGGACTGAAGTACAATTAATCCATTAACAAGTCTGTTTACTTGGATTAATTCACTTTTGACGTTCATTATGTAATTACCTTAATCTTGGGCAAATATTTAACTCCATGTATATAACTTATATACTTTGACATTTTAAAGGCTAAAGTGTCTTGAAGTAGTAAGCTACTAGACAGGTTCATTAAGTGTATGACTTATGCTCGGTGAAAGCTTTATTTATAAATATGGCATCATAGCTTTTATAAAGAGTTAAAATTATCCTCTTAAAAGGCATTTTACAGGATGGTGATAATAAATGAGGCCTTGGTCATTTGTATGTCAAATGATAAATTATTCACATGTGGTGGACAATCATTTTCACATAGAGAGTATAATTAAACTTTATCATAAAGTGATCAAGTAGGTAAAATAGAATTTAACCTTAAGTTGATCATGGATATTATATGAAGGTATTACACAAATGACAAGGTCATTAGATGAAAATGCTATTTATAAAGCTTATGTAATATGGTATATAATCAAGAGTGCGGTTTTAGATCTTTAGTGGTATGGCTCTGAGACAAATAATTATGTGATTATTTATTCGATATAGAATAATTAACACATAGATTATTGGAGCCTAATTATATACATTTAATTGATCCCTCTACTAGCTCAACATAATTCCTTAATGGATTGTTATTGATCGGAATACCCAAAGTCGGATGATTCTCAATATGGTGAAATGGTGCATTAGATACACTTCTTTTAGGATTTGTAGGTGTTTTCTTTAGTAAATAAATGAAAATAATTTTTTGGTATTATTTATTTAGAATATATATTTAATTTGATTAAATATTTATTTAGACAAGTATAAGTAATTTAAATTAATTATATTTATCTTCTGATAAATTAAGATTAACTTAAATTAAATAAATATCAAAAATTAATTATTTAATTAATTTGATATCTATAAAGTATTGTTTAAATATTTATTTATAAATTAAATATGAATATTATTCTAAATAAATTAAGAAAAAAATATTTTATTTATTTTAATTTTTGATTAAAATTAATTATTTTACTATAATTAATTTTATTGTGATAATTAGTACATAATTATTTTATTCAAATAAAATTGCCATGATTTTACTTTTAAATCAGAATTGGAGTTACAGAAAATTATCTGGTTAAATAGAATTAATGGTTTAATCAGAATTAAACAACTTAAACTTTTTAAAATAAATTGGGCCAAAATAATGTATGAATATATTAGAGCTTGGCCGAATTTTGAGCTATACCCACATTATGGTTTGCAAATAACTAGGGTTTTTAAGAAGGTGGTAAAATAATTATTTTAATCAAAAAAATTAAAATGAGGGCCATATTGTTACCTGATATAAATAAGAGGTAACTTTTAAGGTTTTAGGTTAGATCATTTGTGCCTCCTTTAGGGTTTCTAATCACATCATCTCATGATTTTTATCTTGTTGGCACAAAAATGGTCTTAAAAGAGAATCAAGTCATACAAATCTAGAGTTGATCGAGACAAATAGGACCTATACACTCTATCATCCGAGAATTAAAGAATAATGGAGAAGGCTAGTTTGTTGACGCTTTCACACAGATCTACTCTAAGAATTCTTGGACAGCATCTATAGATCTACAATTCAGGTGCTTGATTATGGTAGTTTTATTGTATATAACAACAAGATCTAGTCAGATCCATTTAAACTTTTAAAATTTTGCTACGTAAACTGATTTATTTTTCCAATAGTTGGAATCCAAGCTAGGTCGTGATTATGTCACATACATAAAACTAATATTCAAAATGCTCCTTAATTATGTATGAATTTGATTATTAGAATATTGGCATTCTAGATTTTCTATTATGTTGTTTGTCAGATATATATATATATATATTATTACTTTTGTTGATCATGATCCCTTAGATTTTAGAATTGACGTATTTAAGTTTTTATTGGGTTTGTAATTAGATAAGGTCTATCATTAGCACATTGGTTTGTTTTTATTTTTCTTTAATATTTATTTATAAATTGTACATGGCAGATGGAGATCTAAAAACCATAAAGTTTTTTTTGTCTAACTTGTTTGTTTTTTGATAATTAGGAAGCTATCCGAAACCAACAGCTTCTATTCAGAACCAACAACTGGAACGTATGCAGATTTCTCGGGCAAAGGTACATGCATCTAGAAACTCAAAGCCTTAAAACCCTAACCTGAGGCTGCTAGTGTTCGAACCTTGGCAGCCTAACCATTGGTGCACACACCCAAAGGTGCGTGGATGCACGTCTGCACAATACAGAATACCTTGGTCGATTCTCTTCCTTGAAAGAAGAAAAAATTTTCATGAGAGGCCTTTAACATTCCATAAGAAAAAATCACTAAAAACATCAAATTTTCTTAATTTTTAAAGATTTTAGGGTAATTTCCCTCATAAATTTTTAACTTTTGTTCATTTTATGCTCGATTCTTCATTTTAGTGAGTTTTGTGATTACTTGAGCTTATGGATTTTGATCTATGTTGATAAATTATCTTTTTCATTCGATCATGTGAATGGTAGGTGAAGTAGGATATAAGTCTACTTCATTCGATCTTGTGAAGGGTAGGCGGAGTTTTGAGTAAGATATTTTTTTTGTTCAATCCCCTAAAAGGTAAGCGAAAAGTAATTTTTCTTCTTTATTCAATTTTGTGAAAGGTAAGTGAAGTAGGATATAAATCAACTCCGTTTGATCTCATGAAGGGTAACTAAAGTTTTTGAGTAAGATGTCTTGCTACAGGTTTTAAGGGAACCACTTGAGAGGTACGAACCCCTCAATCACAAGAGATTGGTATAGCCTAGGTTGCTCAGGGAGGTGAAGCATAAGCCCTAGCAGCTCTACTAATCGCATGTGGCTAGAGTGTAAGCCCTAATAGCAAGACCAAGGATGGGCCTCCTTGTCAGGGTACATGAGGTACTTAAGTGCATGCATAGGTGTGTTTGCACATGCCTATCCAGGGCATCAACATTGGGGCACTAAGCCCTGACATAGCACTAAGCGTGCATGCACCACTGAGTGTGGTGCGCACACTTGCATGGGCCATGAGGGAACATTGGGGTTTCGACCATAGTGTTCTTCCAACATGATTTGTTGAAAATTCTTATGAGTAATGGGCTCAAGCCTATAACTATTGAAGGATAGATTTTTTAAAGCTGTGGGCAGTCTAGATTTTATTAGATTATAAAGATAGTTATTTTAAATACTTTATGGATATGAACGACAGATTCCATGGATAATGATCGTTGCATGAAGATGAAGTGAAAATTCAAAACCCAAAGTATACTTCGGATGAAATTTTTGTTATCTTATTTTTTTTCTTATTTCTAGGATGAGATCGTCGTTTGGCTGCTTAAAGTTTTCATCTATATTTTTATTCATGGATGCATGTATATGTTAGATAACATGTCATAGAGAATAGGAATGCCACTCAGACTTATATTGATCATACATATTAAAACCCTTACATGTTTTTTGAAATACCGAGTAAGAAAGGGTTTTAAACAAAACTTATGGCCTCTGCTGTTGATCCATATGTGAAAACATGGTAATACCTCGTATTAGTTTCGCCCTGGCCATACCCTTGGGTATGTGCCCAACCGCTGTGGGTATACTAGATTAGACCTCCTATGCGGAAAATGTGCTTGGGCATGTGAATAGCGCATGGACCGAGTTTCGTAAACAATGGTTATACACCTATGACAGGTTCAATAATACCCTCCCCTCGAAGTTCTGTTAGTTAAACTGGTGGCTGAATAAGTGGTTATTAATATATGTCTTAACCTAAGAGGATTTAAGGTATCATATATTAATCGGATGGGATCCATGTTTTTGGCTATTTGTTTATGATCACCCCTTGATGGCTTAAGGCAATAGATGCTAAAAAATACCCTTGCAATATTACTGATTTTTAAAGTTTTTATGTAGAAACATACATATATATATATATATATCTATGTTTAATTGCTAAATATCTGTTTTATATTTGCTTGGGCATGATTGTAATGTTTCGAATATATTTATTTGTTTTAATTAAAAAAGTCATTTATACCTCTTATTCAAATTCTCATTGATAACAAACTAAACATGTATAATTTTAAAGACTGAAAAAAATTTGCTAATTCTTCTGAGCTATGAGAAACACAAGTTCATACTTGACAAACGTTGCCCACCGAAGCCTCCAAATGATGCACTTAAAGGATAGGCTTTCTTACTGCAAACTCGTTGGAGAGAGTCTAACAACATAACTCGTTGCTATATGTTAGCTAACATGTTAAATGTTTTGCAAAAGCAACATGAGAACTATGCCACTGCTAGATAGATCATGGATAATTTGGAGGATATGTTTAGAGGCCAAGTCAAGTTGGGTAGATAGTTTATTGTTACAAATTTAATTAACTGTAAGCAGAAAGTAAGAACTATAGTGAAGGACCATATATTCATGTTTATGGGGTACTTTGCTGAGGTTGACAAAAATAGTGCTGAGTTGGAATATTTCACCCAGATTGAGATGGTGTTTAAAATTTTTTCTAGGGATCTTGTGGGCTTTCTGGTTGCATGTAATCTTGGAAGCAAAGAGTTAGGTCTCACTGAGCTCATTAGGGAGTTATAGGCCCATAAGCTTATGCTTGATGATGGTAACCAACCTAAGGGAGAGGCAAATTTGGCTATTGCTTCTAATTCTGGTTCTAAGAATAAGGAAAAGAAGTAAAACACCAAGAAGCAATGGGCTTCTAAGCTAAAAGACATAAAAATTCGAAGTTCTTTTATTGTGAAAAGGTTGGTCATTTCAAGAAGACTTACAAGGAATTCTTAGCCTCCAAAAATAAGAAAGGTAAGGATCTTCTTTATATTAAAGCTTGTTTAGTGAAAGATTCAAAAGACACTTGGGCCATTAATTCTTGAGTCACTAATCATGTTTATGTTTTTTTATAGAGGTTTAAGGGAACGAGAAGTCTACTTGATAGGAGCCTCTTATTGAAAACTGATAATAGGAGCAGTGTTAACTGAAGCAATAAGAGATGTACATCTTTACTTTGTTAAATTTATATTTATTTTATTAAAAGACTGCTTTTATGTTCCTAGTTTTAAGAGGAAACTTATTTAAATTGCTTGTTTAATTAGAGATTCTTATTTAGTTTTTTTTTTAAGTAAAATTGTGGTGATTCGAACAAACAAGCTTTTTATTTATTCTGAATAGATGGAAAGTAATCATTATTTAATCAAACCAAAGATGTCCTCATTGCTAGACACTAAATGAACAAATAACTCCAACAAAACGTACCTTTGACATTTAAGACATGGTCATATTAGTCAAGAAAAGATTTAAAGGTTGGTGAATAACGATCCATTAGAATCTCTAAAGGAGGTGCATCTTCCCCAATGTGGATCTTGTCTTAAAAGTAAAATGTCCAAAAGGTCTTTTGGAGTAAAAGGTACAACGATCAAAGATCTCTTAGAAATTATGCACACAGTCATATGTGGCCCATGAACGTTAAAGCAAAAGCAGCATATGAGTTTTATGTTTCATTCGTATATGACTAGTAGAAGTATGGATAGTTGTACCTGATGCACTATAAGAGAGAAACCTTTGACAAATACAAAAATTATTATGCAAAAGTTAAGAAGTAATCGGGTAAATCCATCAAGACACTTCAATTTGAGTGAGGTAGTGAATATCGCTCTATTAAAATTTTGGGACACGTCGTAGAGAATAGGACTACATCAAGCACTCTACAACAAAATAGTGTAGCCAAAAGAAGAAATAAGACCTTACTGGATATGGTATGGTCCATGATAAGTTATTTAAAGCTTCTATTATCTTTTTGGGGATAAGCACTACAAATAGCATGTCATATTCTGAACCAAGTTCAAACCAAATCTGCACCTAAGACTCTATACAAGTTGTGGAAAGGCAATAAACCCTCAAT
This sequence comes from Adansonia rubrostipa, assembly GCA_038381775.1. Lineage (NCBI taxonomy): Eukaryota > Viridiplantae > Streptophyta > Magnoliopsida > Malvales > Malvaceae > Adansonia > Adansonia rubrostipa. The sequence goes on from JBBYHM010186923.1 coordinate 12,579, forward strand.
TGGACATATGAGAATATAGGGGTGCCCCACACATGTGTTGGATAAGGATGCAAGAAAGTGAATCATGTTCAAAATTGTACATGTTTGTAAGGTATCCTAAAGGAACAAAGAGATGACTGTTTATAATGCAAAAGAATAAAAAGTCATTATTTTAACCCATGTAACTTTTCTTAAAGAGAGTTACATGAATGACTTTAAGCCTTGAAGTAAAGTAATGCTCGAGGAACTATTAAGAGATCAAATTGCTCCATAGTTTTCAATTTTGGATCCCACTTCAAGTTCCATTGAAAGACATGCATGATCAAACACCTAGGGAGCTTCGTCATAGTGAGAAGGTTTTTAAGAAACTTAATTTCTTTATGTATAAGGATGAGTTCATCAATCTGAGGGCATGAAACATGAAGATGATCCAATGACCTATGATAAAGCCATGAGTGATGTTAATGCAAAGCTCTAGAAAAAGGTTATGAACACAGAGATGAATTCTATGAAATCCAATGCAGTCTAGGAGCTTTAGACCTTCACGAAGGGAAAAAAACCCATAGGGTGTAAACGTGTTTAAAAGAGAAAAAGAAATGTTAAAAGGAAAGTTGAAACCTTTAAAGCTAGACTTGTAGCAAAGAGATACAAGTAAAAGGTTGGCATCGACAAGGCAAAACTTTTTCTCCTGTTGCGATGCTAAAGTCCATTTGCATTCTCTTTTTCATCGTTGTGGCTCTAGATTATGAGATTTGAAAAATGGACGTCAGGATAACATTCTTCGATGGCTATCTTGATGAGAGCATCTATATGATACAACCATATGAGTTTGAAAAAAAAGGCTAAGAGGCAAAAGTTTGGCAGTTGCTTAGGTCCATTTATGTATCAAAGCAAGCCACTTGCTTACGGAACCAAAGATTTGATCAAGTGATCCAAGTCTTTAAATCTAAGCAAAACATTGATGAACCTTGTATTTATAAACATATTAGGAAGGCAAAGTGGTCTTTCTAGTCTTACACTTCAATGACATACTTCTCATTAGGAATGATGTAGGGAACTTATCATCAATCAAATTATAGTAGTCACAATAGTTTGACATGAACGATTTAGGGGAAGCTAATTATGTTCTAGGTATTCATCTCTTTATAGATCGAAAGAATAGGAAGATAGCTTTGTCCTAATCTTTATATGTAGATAAGATTATCGAAAAGTATGCAATACAGGATGCAAAAGAAAGGTTTACAACACTTTATGGTAAAGTTTCACTATTTTCTTGGATGATTGCTCTAAGACATATGAAGAAAAAAAGTGTATGAAGAAAGTCCCATATATGTGTTGGTAGTTTCACGTACGCTATGCTTTGCACACACCTAAATATTTGTTATGTGGTTAGTATTGTAAGTCGATATCAGTCAAATCATAGAGATAAACATTGGCAAGCCATGAAGCAAATGCTCAAGTATCTTAAGAGAACGAGCTACTATATGTTAATATATTCTGGAAGATACTTAACACTCATGGGATGTACAGATTCAGACTTTCAAACTTATAGGGATTCAAGGAAATCGACTTCAGAGTCTATTTTTGTCTTAGAGGAGGCACCATAGTATAGAGGAGCGTAAAACAAACTTATACGATTGACTCTACAATAGAAGTCGAATATGTGGCTGTCCTATAAAGCATCTAAAGAAGTGACTTGGCTTCCCAAGTTCCTTGAGACCTTGAGGTAATTCCTGATATGGATAAACCTAATACACTTTATTTTGATAATAGTGCAATAATAGTAGATACCAAGGAATCTAAACACCATAAAAGGACAAAATATATAAACAGGAAATAACATACTCTAAGAGAGTTATTGATGGATGAAGTTGTTGAAATCTATAAAATTATGTCTAAAGACAACCTTGCTGATCCCTTTACTAAAACTTTGATGGCTAGGAGTTTTATAAGGCACGTTAAGGGCATGGGGATGCGAAATATGACTCATTTACTTTTTTAGGACAAGTGAGAGATTGTTAGGAATACTCTAAGGATGAAAGACTATATGTTGCATTTCATTAGTTTGAACTGATTATTCATATTTATATATTCGAGTTTTCATTATATAACTCATTGACTAATTGTTTTTATATGTTAGAATGTTGCATACAATGGACTTTATATGCGGAAAGACAATATTTTAAGATAAGTAGTCTAAATTTATAGTCCATAGTCTATGGGGTTAATCTGAGCAATTAACTCATGTTAAGACTATTATGTCATTTAAAACCATTGGGGAGATGGTTTATCTTGGCCATCTAGAGTGGGTTGACTCCTAAGTAAAGATATAGATATATTGCCTAAAGGTGGTGATATACCAGACTGGACCAAAGTGCAATTAATTCGTTAACTGTTTACTTGGATTAATTTACCGTTGACGTTCATTGTGTAATTACCTTAATCTTAAGTAAGTAATTGATTCCATGTATATAACATGTATACTTTGATATTCTAAAGGCTAAAGTGTCTCGAAGTAGTAAGCTACTAGACGGGTTTATTGGGTGTATGACTTATACTCGATACAAGCTTTACTCATAAATGTGAAATCATAGCTTCTATAAAGAGTTAAGGTTATACTCTTAAGAAGCATTATACATGATAGTGAAAATGGACGAGGCCTCGGTCATTTATATGTCAAATGATAAATTGTTCATATGTGGTGGACAATTATTTTCACATAGAGGGTAAAATGAAACTTTAAAATAAGGTGATTAAGTAGGGAAAACAGATTTAATCTTAAGTTGATCATAGATATTATAGAAGGGTATTATATAGATGACAAGGTCATTGGACTAAAAGGCTATTTATAAAGCTTATGTAATACGGTATATAATTGGCAGTGCAGTCTCAAGTCCTTAGTAGTACAACTCTGTGATTAATAATTATGTGATTATTTATTCAATATAGAATAATAGATTATTGGAGTCTAATTATATATGTCCAATTGGTCCCCTCAACTAGCTTAAAATAATTCTTTAACGGATGGTTATTGATTGGAATACCTGATGTCGGATAATTCTCAACATGGTAAAGTAGTACACAGGATATAATATTTTTAGAAGTGTAAGCGTTTTCTTTAGTAAATAAATGAAAATAATTTTTTGATATTATTTATTTAAAATATATACTTAATTTGATTAAATATTTATTTAGAAAAGTATGAGTAATTTAAATTAATTATTTAATTAATTAATTTGATTAAATATTTATTTAAACAAGCATGATTAAATATTTATTTATCTTTGATAAATATAGGAATTAATTAAAATTAAATAGGTATGAAAACTTAATTATTTAATTAATTTGATATCTATAAAGTCTTGTCTAAATATTTATTTATAAATTAAATATAAGTAATATTCCACATAAATTAAGAAAAATTATTTTATTTATTTTAATTTTTGACTAAAATTAAATTATTTTACTATAGTTAATTTTATTTTGATAATTAGTACGGAATTATTCTATTTAAATAAAATTGCCATGATTTTATTTTGAATTAGAATTGGATTATGAAAAATTATCTAGTTAAATAAAGTTAACGGTTTAATCGAAATTGATTAAGTATTCAGATTAAATAGCCTAAACTCTTTAAAATAAATTGGGCCAAAACAATGTTTAGGTACATTAGGGCTTGGTCGAATTTTGGGCTATACACATTAGGGTTGGTGGCCAACTAGGGTTTTTAACAAAGTGGTAAAATAATTATTTTAATGAAAAAAATTAAAATTAGGGTCACCTTAATACTTGATATAAATAAGAGGTAACCTTTAGGGTTTCAGGTTAGACCATTTTTTGTTACCTCGAGGGTTTCTAATCACATTATCTCGTAATTTTTAACTTCTTGGCCTAGAAAGAGAATTAAGCCATACGAATCCTGAGTTAATTAAGATAAAGACTGTCCACACATTCTACTATCCGAGAATTAGAGAATAGTGAAAAAGGTTAGTTGGTTGAAATTTTCACATGAATCTGCTCTAAAAATTTTTGAACAGCATCTGCAGATATACAACTCAGATATTTAGTTATGATAGTTTTATGCATATAATAATATGATCTAGTATGATCTATTTAAAAATTTTAAAATTTCATTGCGTAGACTATTTTATTTTTCCAACAAGATTTAAAGGCCAAACTTCAACCCTAGCAGGATTGTCCTTCAATTCGGGTTCAAAAATTATCATGCATACCTTTACGTCACAGAGGATTGAGAATTCGTAAGCCTTCTTCAAACTTTTCACTTGCTTTTTCATTATTGTAGGTTGAGCCATCTCTTTCTTTGTAAGTCTCATTCTCAGTTTTCCATAACCCATAATCTTAGATTTTTCACTAGCCTGCAGGCTCTCTCTCTCTCTCTCTCAATTCAATTCATATTCAGTTATCCCATTTGCTTGACTTCTTCTGATGAATTATTACCGTAGTATTACTGAACAATCCCTAAACAAAATGGTCTTGCAGAAAGAAAGCATCGGAGTATTACTGAACCTAAACTAACTATGCTTTTTCATGGAGGAATACTTCAGAATCTACAACCATCAAGGGTATTCAAGTGGAAATATCCTCATGAACTACTTTTTGGAAAACAACTGACTACTTATCCTTAAGAGTTTTTTGGTGTCGTTATTTTCCTTAATTACGAGATTACGCAAGGACCAAATTTGATCCACGATCTTTGCCGGGAGTGTTTCTTGGCTATAGCAAAGTCTACAAAGACTATAAATATTACCACCCCCCAACTAGGCGGATGTACATATCTCGCCACGTTGTTTTTGACGAGAAAACGTATCCTTTTCATGAACCAGGTAATTTATTCCAATTTTGATGTTACGGCTTTCTTTGAATGGTATGCAGGATCTACAAATGTTGAGCCTTATAGGCACTTCAAAGTGCAACCAAGATAAGAGCCCCTTGTTGATGATTGTGATGAAGAAAATTCTATAATAAGATCCTCTATGCCATCATATACACCAGTTGATGACACAAATGTCATATCAGAATTGTCACCTAATCATACGGACTTAATCCCATCATGTACCAACTCAACTCAACCTCTAATTCATATCCAAATTCGCTCACCTTAATGAACCAAGTCCGCCTAAAAATCCTATCTCATCCTAACCTCCTTATATCATGACTACAAGATCCAAAAAACGGAATCACAAAACCAGACTCAATATATTCATCATCAAATTAAGCCTTCATGGTTACTAATTGCATTCCTTCCGAAACTAAAACACTAAATCTGCATTGAAACATCCTGGTTGGACTCAGGCAATGAAAGAAGAATTAGACGCTCTTTAAAAAAAAATGGAACTTGTAACCTTGTTCCACGAACTTCTGACATACATGTGATTGGTTATAAATGGGCGTATAAAGCCAAATTAAAATCTTTTGGATCCTTATAGAAGCTAAACGCTTGCCTTGTCGCCAAAGGATATTCTCAAGTGCCAAGTTTGGATTTTAAGAAATCATTTCATCTGTCATCAAACCAACAACCATACGTATTGTTCTCACTATTTCTTTCGCTCGCAAATGGGAAATCAAGCAATTGGATGACAAAAATCCTTCTTACGTGAAACATTGAATGAACCAGTTTACATGGAGAAACCGTCCGGATATCAAGATGCAACTAAGCTTACTCACGTTTGCCGCTTAAAAAAGGCCTTGTATGGTCTTCATCAAGCTCCCTATGCCTGGTTTGATCATTTGAGTCATTTTCTTATTTCCATTGGTTTTCTTGTAGCTCAACTGATTCCTCTCTTTTTTATTTGACAAACAATTCATGGTACAGTTTTATTATTAGTACATGTAGATTATACTCACTGGTAGTAATCCTAGTTTTTTGGACCGTTTTATTAAAGAACTTAGTATAGCGTTTTCTATGAAAGATCTTGGTCACATGCATTATTTTCGTGGTGTAGCATCAGTTTGCTCAAGAGCTTTTTCTCAATCAAGCAAAGTATGCTTTTGAATTACTTGAGAAGGCACATATGTCTAATTGCAAACCAATCTCTACCCCTATGTTGGCTAAGCTTCGACCTTCTTCTGATGAATTATATCCAGAAGCTCATCATTACCGTAGCATTGGTGCTGGACTATAATACTTAACATTTACTAGACCAAACATCACCTATAGTGTCAATTTTGTTTCTCAATTTCTCCTACAAAATTTCATTTTTAGCTTGTCAAAAGAATCTTGCGTTATGTTAAAAAGAACTATTACATCTGGTATCGGGCTTCTATCTAAAATAACACTTTGAGTTGTATGCTTTTTCTGATGCTGATTGGGCAAGTTGTCCGATCACTAGGTGATTGACTTGTGGATATTATTCCTTTCTTGGTGGGAATTGCATTTCTTGGAGTTTAAAAAAATAGCCTAAGTGGCTCGTTCTAGTGCAAAAGCAAAGCATCGTGCCATAGCCTCTACTGTTGTTGAACTTAGATTTCCTTTATCCTTCGAGATATTGGTCTTTACACGGAGCAACTAGCCACACTCTTTTGTGACAAACTGTCCGCACTTCATATGATCATCGATCCTGTTTTTCATGCTCGAACGAAACATATTGAGATTGATTATCACTTTTTATGTGAGAAGGTGGCGTTGGGCTCTCTTGTAACATGATTTGTCTCTTCAAGCAATCAAGTGGCAAACATTTTTACCTAACCTCTCTCTCGAGCACACTTTGAATATTTTCGAGTCAAACTTGGACTCTACGTAAAGTTTGAGGGGACGTAGGAGATGATACTTTGCATATCATCCCTCCTCAATTCACTCAACTAAAACAATATGGAAGGAAGAAACGACTCATCCAACTTAACAAGCAAACCAGAATACCAGCAGTAATAGAGCAGAAAATAAAAGAAGTACTGTAGTACTCTCTAGGCCAACAGTCACCAAAATTGTTGGAGCAATGTTAGGCTAAAGCCAACCATGGTACATTCCACTAAATCCTTGATTACAGTAAAGTATTTAAATCATATATTTCTTATTTGATCTTTCGTCAAAGTTCCCATGTCTATCAAGAAACCTTCTTTGTAATTTATTCTCTGTACAAAGGAATCACAATCTTATATGGATTCACTCTAAAAAAAAAACTCAGAGAGATACTATAGTTCTCTTTTGCTCTAAAATTCATCAGTATAAACTTAATCTGATAAATAAAAATAAAATCATATAATTAGATTAATTCAGTTTGGATTACGTTAAATTCGCAATTAGCCAAAACAATGAACAATCCTAGCAACAAAAAATATTTCATCTGTTTTACCCAAAGCCAACTAATGATTAAAGTGGAGATCCTACGAATGATAATTGAGTACTTCCATGTCCAAACTGCTCTTTTTAGCTGCAAAATTCAGATGTCCCATAAAAATGATTTTACATGTCTGATTATTTCCCGAAGGTTAAAAAGATGTCATGATGTGACTGATATGTCCCTTCCCCTGGAAACACATATTATGGGATCGGGATGTGTTTGAAGGGACAAAGTAAGCAAGGCATTCAAATTGACTGTCTTACTTGCAATCAACCATGGCTATTGTCTAGCTAGCTACCGGACCGATGCTTGTTAACTCTATATAGATCATAAATTGTTTGTTTCCAACATAATCATGACATTAAAGGTGCTAAATGTCAATGTGCTATTATTTAGATTTAACATTCTTACATTTTAAAAAGTCCATATCAAGTTAACATTATGATTTTAAATTAAATTTTTTTATCTAATATTTTATTCAAAGCCACATAATCACTTGATTCATCTTGTAAGTTGTAAGAGCATTGTGAATTTAAGATTGAAGCTTGCACTATGGTAGGTTTCAAGGACTAAGGAGGCAGGAGATGAAAATAGGGGGAAAATTATTTCTTATGATTAAATCAAAAAGATGAAGATAAAAAAAGGTATTGCATTCAATGTATCAGATAAATTGTGCTGGATGTCATATTTTCTTTGTTTTCTGTTTTAATTGTATAGATATAAATATAATAAAAAAATTAATCATGCTTGTCATATTATGTTGTGTTTATAAATGTATCTTGTCTATGATATATTTTTATATTGTGTCTAAAATTATCAAGAGTCTTTTCAATGAACTCAAAAACAGTAGCTTGTCTTTGCTATAGCACGTCGTCGCTAGGTACTTGCTTTTTATCCCTAAAAAATAATCCTCTTCTATGGAGAACATGTAAAAACATTAAATTATCTCGTGAATGATAATTTGGAGATTGTTATCTTGATTTTAATCTTAAAATTAAAATAAATCCTTTAACTTTCGAATTTCTCCCTTGCTAAACCCAAATAAAGAAGCTATTTCTGTTTAGCTAGGGATTATCATAACTTAAAAATAAAATTGGTTTGAGGAAAATATTTTAAGTTCAAATAACATTAATTGTTCTTTCATAAGAAAGAAGCAATATTAAAACAGAATCAAACGCCCCCTCGGCTTTGTTCTTCGCCTCTTTGGTTTCTAACTTAACATGATATACTAACTAATATTATATCCAAGAAAATAACACCTGAATTATAAACTTTATATTATATTTCGACAAAGGAATTGATATTTGTTCTTTTTATATCCACATTACATGAGACTAAGGCACATTACCAAATCACATTCGAGAAGCCTAGCAATTCGAAGCCCGCTTGTTGAATCTTTAAGGAAACACTCATCGATAACTAATTTGATCATACAGAATAAATGGGGGCAAACGACTATTACATATGGCAAGCAGGGCAGGCATTCAAAATGCTCCATGACACTAGGAGTAAAAAGTATTGAGGTAAGATAAAAGGCTCTTCATCACCTTCTTCTTTACTATTTGCTCTCTTTTTTCTTACCTTCATAATCTTTATTGACTTACATATTAGGGCATGCCCTGGATAGACAGTTTTGACACCCTTCTAATTATTCCCTTTCTTTTTAAATCTTATTTGACCTTGCACAATACCTGGCCCTGTGAAGAAGCATCCTTCAGCTCAAGAGTTAAAGTACTCAATTGGAAGGTCATTGTACTATATTATTTAACACAAATTAATCTTTCTACTAATTTAATTATTGTACTTTTAAAAATTAAGTAAAAAAATAATTAAGATAACTTGAATAGTGAAAAAAAAAACAAAAATTATTAAAATGCTTATGTAGCAGCAATAAAATATATTGTTTTAAAATTACATGAAATCCTTCCCCAAATTGAAAAGTAATTTATTTCATTCTTATTCTGTTCACTGAACAAAAAAATACTATAGGTTTATTATGATGTCACAGTACACGTCGTTGTTTTAATAAAAATTAAATGTTATATCAATTTTTTTTTATATTTTACGTTATCTCAATTATTAATTTTATTTTTTATTTTAATTTTAAATATATAAAAATTAAATTACTCATGTTTTTAATAACAAAGGCTAATTTAGACTAGATAATATAAGAACCTCACATATTTTAATCTAAGCTCAAGACACCATCAACACCTCTACTAATTAACTAGCTTGTAGCAAAACTTCATAGCATATATTATATTTTACGAGGGACTCTTAGGATGACCAATCTACTGTCGGGCTAGCTAGATTGCGGCTAAAATTTTTTTAAATTTTATTTTTAATAATTAATTTAAATAAAAATATTATTTTTATTATTAAATAATAATTTAAATTAAATTAAATTATTTTATTTTATTTTTAAAAATATTATTTAATTTTTGATTCATATAAATTGAATCAAACAAATAACTCAATCATGTACAAATCTAACTTGTAGATTTTTTTAACTTTATTTGTCTATATATATATATATATATATATATATATATATATGCACTTCAAGATTCTCACAATATATATATATATATATATATATATATATATACTTCAAGATTCTCACAACTCTAGGGCTGTTTACCACAAAATCATTTTACATTATTTTTCAGAAGGAAAAGGAGGGAAAGAAAAAGCTCTGACAGCTGTTAATTGAAACATGAATAATACAAGGAGCATGTATAATGAGCTACAGGATCGTAATTGAGAAGAGAGGGAGGGATGTACGAATAGAATAGTGTAATGTTTTAGCATATTTAGCACTTTTGGACACATAAAAAAACATGGTATGATCAAGTCATATTTATATAGTAAGCATAATATAATATGTTTAATATATATTGTATTTATATTTAATTATTTATAATATATTTATATTTACATTATTGATAAAAAATATAAAATAATTATATCATATTTACGTTTTAGCATTACTTTTTCTTGTGCCCAATTATATTATATTTAAAGTTTTTAATTAAATTTATGTCACGAATCAAAAAATTTCAACCCATTAAAAAAACCAAAAAATAAAACATTAAAACAATCGGAGATATTTATACCATTCACTTAAAAAGTATTTTTTTTTTAATTTTTTTTCATATTTTAGCAAAGAGCTATACAAAATAAAATAACTTTAAAAAAAAATCCAATAGGAAGTAATTAATTTTAAAAAAAGCCATCAATCATCATATAATTGTTTTCTTTATTTTTTTTAAATACTATTTTCATGTACGCATTGTGGATGTGCTAATATTTAATTTACTTGTAATTTTATTTTCAACGTGATACACTTTCATTAAAAAATAAAATAATATTTTTCAGAGTATAATCATGTGAGATGAAATTTATTGAAGGAATAAGACAAATAGATAAGACATTAAATGTATATTTGGTCTAGTTTTTTTTTGAACTTAACAACTTCTTAAAAATATAACTCAGACCGAATAAGTTTTTGAGAAGTTCTTTAAAGAATCAGTTGATTCTTAACGAACAAAATGAAAAGAAAAAAAACAAAAGAACTTATAGAAAAACTAGAAATATGAGCTTTTGCTTCTTTGTTTACGAAAACACACCAACTTTTTATGCAATTTTTATTTTTATTTTTATTTCAAGAATGTTTCAGTTAATTAAATATATCTATAAAAAAATAAAACTTATAAAAGTAAAATTACAAAATAACTTTAGGTTAATTATTAAAGCTTTTATTCTTAATAATAGCTGTTAAACAGGAAAAAACTAGGCCTAACAGACATTAAACTAAAATATCTCAATTACATTAATGTATTTATATACCATCCAGAATTAGTTTAGGAGTTCTTTAACTTATGACTGAAGCCTTAAAATGCTGCCTATTACCAGAAAAAGAAGTCCGTAAAAAACTAAAATTTGGTCATCAAAATGATTAGAAAAATGTGGTCAGATCTTCAACTTATGAATCAATGAAACGAACATTAAAAAAAAGAGGTTAAATTTAGGTAAGAGAATGTCTAAATTGAGGGTTTAATTGTTTTAAATTAAATGGTCCGAAATTCTACCCTTTTTCCCCCCTAAAATCCTGTATTGTTTGTCTTTTTGACATTTTCAAACGTTTTTTTCACATGACTTTCGGTCAAACCTCCTTTGATTGGCCTTCCATTATGCAACGAACTTTCTATAGTTTTTCCCTCACATTTCCCTTGTTTCTCTCTAAATCTTCACCTATATATACCAACCCTTCGATTTACCACTTTCTCCGAGATTTTTCAAAAGTTCTCTTTGATAATATATCCTTACCTGCTTTCATTGATCAGTGTGTTCTACTCCAACGGCTTTGGTTCCAACAGAAATTAAAGCACAAGAAAAAAAAATTAAAAGATAATTCAGAAAATTTTGATTGATAGTTGAAGGAATGGTGAAGGGTATGAGATACTTGCAAACAAGTTGTGAAAAGGCACCAGCCCTTGTTATATCTCACGAGAAGCCATCTCTTTGTCCTAGATTAGAGACCATTTTCGAAGAAGAGTCTCGATTAAAGTTCGAGGTTGGACAGAAGACTCTGTTTTTTCTTCTAATTCCTGTATCTCTTTCTATTATCTCTTGTATTTTGTTGTATTAGAGGCATTTGCTTGATGTTGGAATTTAATAAATTTTTCTTGGTTAATTCTCAATTTTGGTCGCTTTTGGAATTATTATAAAGAGAATATGAAATTGGCAAAACCTTTTATTCCTCATTTAGAATACTTCAATCTAGTTGTTGGTGGAAAAAAGGGTTTTGAATTTTGATACAGGACGACATTGATATGAAACTTTACTAATCCTCAAATGATAAAATAAATAAGATCAGAGCATTGAATCCAATGAGCAAAGATCTTTAATTGGTTTATTTCAGATTAATTTTTCAAGATTGCATCTTACCGGTGACAACCACAATGGACATTAATCCCACCACTCAACCATGGATCTTCGAATAGTTACAACAATGACCGATCTTTCCTTAATGATCATGTGTATTAACTAATAAGTGCTAAATATTGGGAATCAAATTCCAACTAAAACTAATGCTTTGCTTTTTTTTTTTTTTTTTAAGACCAATCTGTCCCCATCTGAGTTATTTTTTTGTTCTTACTTCTCAAGCAAGTTCTTTTGTCCACAGGACACTTTTTTTTCCCATTCATTCACGGCTCTTTTCCACCATATTTAAGTTCTACACTTTCTCTAAAGCTATATTAGTTTTGTTCCCTCTCAAAGCTCACATTCAGGACTTTGTAACATTAGTAGCCAGATGTTTCAGTCATCTTCTACTCAGTTTGTTACATATATATATATATATATATATATATAGTTCCAGACAAGAAATTATCACCGCAAATAATTAGAATGATGAAGGAAGATACTTTTGCAAACTTTGGGAGAAATTTCACAAACCTTTTTCATATCAAAACCAGAAATGTTTTATGCTTTTCTTAAATTGGAGACTATATGTTTAGTACGGGTTGAATCAAATTCTTGCCAATAGAAGCGCATTGTTTCTTCAAAAGGCATGAACTTGCATGTTAAGCCTTAATATCAATCTACCAATTTTCATTCCAAGTGCATCAGAGTATTGATTCAAATACTGATTTATGTTAAACCCAAAGCTTAGTTTAGTTGGTTTATGAAGCCACATTTAAGATATGATATATGGCATAACTGGAATTTGAATCTTAGCATTTATAATTTCTTTCCCTGTCCCAAGCTACAGCCTTCTTTGTATATACCAAAAAAAAAAAAGCAATACATACATCAAAAGAAAATTGTTGGTCTTACAGTATTTTCTTGTTAGACCATTATCAGGGATTGGTTTTAAGTCCCATTTTCGTTCAACGAGAAAACGTCCTGCTAATCCATCCACATCAAAACGAAAAAAAATTCAGACCACCCATTTGGGATTGCTTATCATTTTTCATTGGATATACATAAGAGTTCCTTGAGACACAGCCTTCTACTTTATTCCACAATGACTCAAGAGTGTTTATCCTCTATGGTCAAGCACATTTGGTTAAACCCCATGTTCTAATTCTGTCAGTAATGTACTGATTTTAGAGATTCTTTCCTATTCTAACTCGTTTAGTTAAAATTTTGATGTTCTAAATTTAGCACTCGGACAGAATTTAACTGTTTCTATACATTTCAAGTCATAGCTGATCTGGCCTTTTGCTCATTATAGATTAGTCTAACATTGTTACTAACCGCCTTCTGTCTTACAATCTCCCCATGAAAACTTTATATAAATCCAAGCCTTTTTACAAATGGTTCCTCAGGAATTTGTCAGCAATAGCATTTCCATTGCTCAACGCAATCTTCTCGATCAGCATCCTCTTCTTTCTCCAAAGTCTTTTGCATCAGAAGAAAGGGTCATTTAAAGCTTCTGTTGCATAACAAAAAAATTAAAAAAAATGGTGAAGGACGTTAGATACATGCAAAACGTAGGTGAAGTAGCACCAGCCCTTCTGATATCTCACGGGAAACATTCAAGGTCTCCCAGATTGAAGACCATCGCTGAAGAGGAATGTTGTGGCAGCGTTCGCGTCCACAAAAGGGTCTTTATTCTTCTTCCTGTATTGCTTTCTTTGTCCTTCTATCTTTTGTTGTATAGATACATTGCTTAGCATCGAAACCTCTGTGGGAGGAATTAATTCGAAGCATAGGGAACAGGAAAAAGAAATCAACTGGCAAAGAAATATAGCCTATGTAGAGTTTGTTAGCATAGTATTATGCTAAGTTCCCTAGTTTTACACTTTATATTTTAAATTTAACAATTTCAGCCTTTCAGGCTTCATGGTTTTATATCTTTTCATGTTTACCGATCTTTAAACCATACGCTGGTTGATCAATTGTTTAGCAACACAAGAACACTTTGATCGTTTGCCAGCAATGCTTATTTTAATTTTCGAATTATTAAGAGCTACAAAAAGTTTTATGGAATGAATGATTCTTAGTACTTGTATTCCTGTTTTCTTCCCCATTGATCATTCATTAAATCCAGATATTGTCACGTTAATTCAACCACATAGACAAATAATTCTCAAGTGCTTCATTTTTCAAACTAAAAACAAAATGTAAGAAAAAAAATTTGGCCCATCCATATGATTTTCTTTTGATAATACATGGAGTCTCTTGAGACAATCATCCACTCATTTTTTTCTTTTTTCCTCTTTTTTTTTTTTTTATAAAAGAGGTAATGGTCAAAATAGGGGAAGAGACTGTAAATGTTGAGATTCAAACATTAGACTCTATTGGATGTTGTAAATACCTCATTTCGTTAGGGCCTCTTTTCTAATAGTCTTAAATATCCGAGACCAAGTATCTAGCTGCCGCAATGATAGAGGTTAACTTCTTCCAAATTGACTGAGTGTTTTTGAAACCAATTTAGTCATACCTAATGGTTGTGTATGCACGTGACAAAAAAATGCTTTTTAAGTATTTTCTTATCAAATTTTGAAACTCATTTTTTTAGATAATATCATAGTCAAATTTTCTATTTTTAGCGATTTTTCAAGATTTTTTTTTGTCAAAATTGGCAAATCGACCATCATATATTTTTACTAATGCCCGTGCATGCCGATACGCATAGTAAAAAATAAAAATATTCAAGAAAACATACATATTAGTAATTTTATGCCACGAGGTGTCAAATTATCAATTTTAGTACTTAATTTTAAAATTTGCATAGTACCACAAGTATTCTACATATGAAAATTTTTTAGTGAAATTTGTTTCGGATTTGAGATTTTCATCTTTATTATTTTGTAAATTAATATTTTCAATAATATGTTGAATTCAACTCATTTTTGTGACATATTTTTGAAAGTTTCTAAGTTCTAAAATACAAACTTTTTTATCTTACAATTTTTCAAACTTTAAAGTTTTAAAAATTTTCACATATTTCAATAAGGTATTTTAGATATAAATTTTTAAATTCCGATTCATTTTTATTAAATATAATTTTTATCCGAAAGAATTTCTTCTTTTAAATTTTGATGAGTTTGAAACTTTTAATTAATTTTTTCTCTTTTCAAAATATTATTTTAATTCTTTTGAACAAAAAATTTGTAATTGAATTTATCATATAAAATTTCACTTGTTGAGTTTATAACTTTTAATTTCTTACAATTTAGTCCTTTCACTTCATTTTTTTCCATAAAATTTGCCATTATCATTTTATTTTTTTCCTACATTTTCAAAAATTCATGATAGTTATGTTTAATTTCAGAATTTGATAATTTAATTATACAAGAATTAATTTAATCACGATTGAATTTTATTGTCAAAATGATCATGAAGTCTAAGAATTAGCCCATATGATTCATCCTTTTAAATTGTTGCCTAAAACTTGATCATTAATATAAAAAGACAAAAGTATTAATTAACCATTAACTATATATTATGTAATAAAATTAAAATAAAAATGAAAAAATTGAAGGAAATTTTTGGCCAAGGGGGTTTCATCCCATTTTGGTCGAATAGGGAAAAGATCCTTTAAGCAATTGTTAATGGCTTTCCAAGCAAAAATTAGCTTAAATAGTCAAGGAAAAAAATCAAGTTTTTAATACTTTTAAACACTTAGAAAATTTTTAGTTTTTATCAATTTCATTTAATTTTCTTCCTTTTAGTAAAGCCAAAATCATGCTCGAGCTCATGGATTGTTATCAATGTTGAAAGGTAAAGCTAGATGGCTATGAACAATTTTCTTTGATTTAATTGTTATGTTTAATTTTTGTTAAGCTTGTTTTTCCTCATGAAATATGTTGTTGATATGGTGTTGATTTTGTCATATATATGTTTATGTTGATACTATTTTCCTTAGCATTTTCATGTTAATATGTTGATAAAACATGTGTTTACGCTTGTTTTTATGATCTTTTAATTTTACATAACTAAGCTTGGTGAGGCACATTTATGTTGGTATTCATAATGTTGTGTTGAGAAAAAAAATGCTTTCTTGTTGTTATGGATGTTGGTTGAAAATCATTATAGCCTTTGGGTTTTTTATGCTTGATTTTTATGATATTTGGACTATTTTGTGATGTTTAAAAGTTATGAGGTCTAAAATCATTTACCCAAAATTTTTAAAGGCCTTGAAAAGTGTTTTCAACCTTGGGCTAACCTTGTATGGTTATTTTGTGAAGTTTTTTATTTTTTAGGCCATTTTGTAATTATAGAAAATATAAGGACTAAATTGTAAAAATTAGAAAAATTTTTCTAAGGCCATATAGCTTGGTTGAATGCTTCATGGACCTTTAAGAGTGCTTTTCATGCATTTTAAACATGTGTAAACACTTACCATGCACTTTTAAACTTTAAGGGCTTTTTTGCAAATATTTCTAGCATTTTAAGTCATTTAAGGGTTAAAATACAATTTTGAGAAAAATAGGGACCTAATAGTAATTTTGCATTTTCATACTTGATGTCAAAGCTACCCATTTAGGGTAAATTTGTCAGTTCATATTATTATCGAGTCCTTTAAGGTACTGAGATACTTATATATCGAAGGTACACCCTATGAGCATTTTAGTAATTTATTTTAGAACAAAGTTGTTTATGATCACTGGTATACTTGTATGCTGAAGATGCATAATAGGGATAAGTTCATATTTATTAAGTTCTTTAGGTTGCTGGGATATTTTCACATCGAAAGTACATCCTAAGGGCATTTTAATAAATTATCTTAGAATCAAATCTTTTAGGTTACTAGGACACTTTCATGTCCAAGATAGACCTTAGGGATATTTTTGTAATTTATATTAGAATCAAGTCTTATGTGATCACCAGGATACTTCTATATTGAAGGTGCATAGTAAGAATAGGTCCACTCGTTTATGAAGTCATCGAGTCTTTTAGGGTTACCAAGGTACGTTGACATCAAAGATATACCTTAGGGACATCTTAGTAATTTAAATTAGAACCAAGTCCTATTTGACCACTAAGATACTTCTATATCAAAGGTTCACAATAGAAATAGTTTTGTTCATTTGTGAAGTCATCGAGTTCTTTATGGTTATCGAGATACTTTCACGTTGATGGTATTTCTTAGGGATATTTTAGTAATTATACCTTAAAACCGAGTCCTTTAGGGTCATTGGGATACTCTTAAGTCAAAGGTGTACTTTAGGGGACATTTTGGTCTCTTGGATAAAGTCCGGGTCTTAGGATAAGTTTATCATTATTTTTGATAAAATTAAAAATTTTAAAATTAAGGCAATGTCTCTGAAATTAAAGTTGTATGTTAAATTTCTCCCAACATATGGAAGGGGTTTCACAAATTATTTAATAAGGAGATATCTTTCTAAAAAAATGAGAAAATCAAAATTTTATTAATTTCATAAAAATAAAACCTTTCGCATTT
This sequence comes from Adansonia rubrostipa, assembly GCA_038381775.1. NCBI lineage: Eukaryota > Viridiplantae > Streptophyta > Magnoliopsida > Malvales > Malvaceae > Adansonia > Adansonia rubrostipa. The sequence continues at coordinate 30,276 of JBBYHM010186923.1, forward strand.
CTTCGATCCTCGGTGGGGTACAAAAGATATTTTTTATCTTCAAAAATATTGAAAATCCAATTTTCTCAAACAAAATAATAAATTTGTTTCATAAAATTTTATTTTTGATATATGAAAATTGTAATTAAATATCAAATATTGAAATCGAGTAAAAATTAAATTTTAAGCTAACATGTAATTAATAAGGTATCGATTGCTGGGCGATATGAGAAGGATCAATCCGTACTCATGATTGTAATTGACTCTCGAACCCTTCTAAATGATCTCTAGTATTATCGCGGACCTAGAAATTTGTTTTAGTGGGTTTCATAATCCTTAAAATATGAGCTCCTATAGGTGGCCATTTCATTTAGACAAAACAAATTGGTGGCGATTAATACTATTTAGAGTTAAGTTGAGTGAACAATTCATGTCAATAACTCAATCCCTAAAAATGAATAAAAAATAATAATGATATGGCAATTATGGTAAAAAAATAGTGATATATAGAGGAACGAGGGATACATCCGCCTTTTAAGTTGTGTTGGCCAGGATTCATGTCCGGGCTATGTTGTGACAGATGTCATCTTTTAATGATAGTTGCAAAAACCTATAAGTTCGGGTTTACTTATGCAGAATTTATACTTGGTGTCCCTTGGATAATATAGTCAAGTGCATTCGGTTGAAGTTGAAGTTATAATTTGGCCGGTAATGTTCTGATTTTACAAGATTCTTCCCATTCTAACTCATTTAGCTGAACTTCTGGTGTCCTACTTTTAGCATCTGTCTCCAATTCTTTTTTCTATCGGTCTGAACTTTAACTATCCCTATACATTTCAACTTTTGAAGACATAATTTACCAGGCCTTAGGCGCTCATTGTAGATCAGTCTAAGGTTGTTACTAGACGCCTGCTGTTTCGCTAACTCCTAATGAAACTTAAAATAAAATTCCCAGCTTTTCGCAAATGATTCGGCCCAGTAATTCCAGAGCAATAAACATTTCCATTGCTCAACACAAGCTTCCTTGTCAGATTTTCTTCTTCAAGTTGTTTATTTATTGGATAAATGAACATTTTCAATGGGAAAAGAGCAGGAGAATTCCCTGCTGCCACAAAAACAGAGCAGCTAAGGGAGCTGAAATGTTAACAAAGCAAAAAGCCAAGGAAATACAAGACTAACCCTGCTTTTGAAAACAATAATAAGCAGTGGATATGCAGCAAAAGGAAAGAGAGAACTAGAAAATAAACACAAGAAATTCTAACATAAGGAATTTGATCTTAAACAACCATATTCTAAGGATGGAAGTGGTTAAAGTCATACATCACAAATTCCAGACTAAAATTTAATGACTTTGGTGTCAAGATAATGGAGATTTCTTGTCTTCGTGTGAAGGTCAATTTTTATAGTTGACAATGGTGTATTTCAATAAATTAAAGGAGATTTCCAATTCAAAGTTTTCTTTCTAATTTAGCAAGAAAAAGGAGGAATGGAAAATTATATGCTAACTTGGAGTGACCTCCAAGGCAAACAATGGTAGCTCTCAAGCTGAAAATTTTCAAAGTGACATCTAGAAGAAGTAAGTAACCATTTGACGTGCCGCCATAAGAAAAATGTCAAGTTGGATCATGTCAGCAAATGATCTTCAAGCCGTAAGAAACTTTCCAAATGTCAAACTCGACTGAAATGAAGAAATAAAAAATGGAAGAAAAATTAAAACAAAATAAAAACGGTTAGCTGAATTCAATGGTGATAATCAGGGATTCTTCAACATGAATTTTTTTGGGGTTAAACCATCTGTATCTATACTTCGGAAGTTCAGATGCCCAATTTTTGCAGTATTATTTTTGGAATAACTGGAATCCAAGCTTTGACATGCATCTTGTAATTCCTTGCTTGATATATGCCGGTGATTCCAAGCTCTCAATTAGAATTATGATTCGATGGCTGCCGGTTGCATGCTTTTAAAACCAAAAAAATTGGTGGATGATACCGATATTGGCATTCAATACTTAAACCTGTTAACTAGAAAGAATTATAAGTAAATACTCCGAATGATCAAAATGAAAAATGAAAAAATCTTACAATCAGAAACTTCCAAAGCCCAGACAGTGGGAGATGTTTGGATTGATATGATAAAACATGATTTACAAATTTTGATCATTGCAATGAAATTTTACCCACAATCATTGATCACCAAACACTATCTACCCCATCTATCTCATTCTTACAGATTTACAATGCTATAAACTTATTCAACATTAATCTCTCCTTAAGCATTGAATTGCTTCTCCATTTCCATTCTTCTGATCGTGAGCTCAAAAAACTCTTCTATCCTTCAAGCATCTCTTACGCAAAAGCAAATTAAAACATTGAAGGTCGTCCATATGGAGCCACTGTTTTTTTTCCAGATCAATTTCAAGCAAATAAACCATTGGAAGGTTTCATGCACAAAGAGTCACATCCTTGTATAGCAAGAAATAGACAACTGTAGACAAGACCACGGGAAGGAAAAGGAAGACTTTGTTTGAAAAAACTGCATGATTTTCACACCCTTCTTCAAGAATGGTCTCTAGCCTTGGAGAAGTTGAAGATTTTCTGGGATAAATTAGAGGGGAAGGTGCCACTTCACCCCAGTTTTGCTTGTATCCCACCTCTTTCATCATCTTTAAAACTGAGAAAAGCTGATCAAGATTATTGGATCTTTTTTGGGGAATGTTTTGGTGATTGAAGGAGATTGTAAAGGGGGGCTCTTCAGAGATAGATTGATATTCCAGGAATTGCTTGGTTAGAGCTTGGAGATCAAAGCAGGATTTATATAGGGGGAGATTAACAGGTTTTCCAGTGCTTAAAATAAGGAAAGATGAACGAAAAAGACTGGAAGTTGGCTGGAAATTTCGACCAAAACAGAACTATGAATATTTTGATGATGGAGATTAACCCACGTGAGCAATGATTCATCAGTGTTCTGACCTAGTCCTTCTTATTTTTACTCCATTTTTTGTTATGGCTGGCAACTTTTTTTTTTTTAATTTCCCAATGCACAAATACTTAAAAGATAAAATAAAAAATAAAAAACTGATTTTCATTGGATGTTGATAGGATCTGACTAGGAGAGAAATTCTAGAGTAAGATTTTTACAATAAGCTTCTCATAAGCTTCAATGAATATAAGCTTTTGGATGGAAAGTTTTAATCTCAACCGTTGGTTAAAAAAAAAAAACCTATTCACCCGGTCAGTTTAAGGATAATTTCATAAAAGTAATATAAAGTAATAATTTTTACAGAATAGGAAAATAAAAAAATTTATTTGAAAAAAGAAAATAATAATTATTATAATTATTCACAAAGAGATTATGATTACAATTTAACTCTGCTTTCCTAACCGACTTTTTCATATATATAAACTATATATATAAATTAT